>CAKNWU010157318.1:1610-11667 GCA_932072015.1 Andricus quercustozae | reverse complement strand
TGTCCATATAACAACTATATTCTATGGCTAATTCAACCAAAATTTTGGTTGTTGTGTTTCATCTCGTGTTTCACGAAATTCGCGGCCATATTTAGCTTCTTTGAATAAGAATGTAGGGGATTCAATTTATTCCTTTCGTACGTGTACCTTTCTCGTGTAATACATTTAAAAAGGTAAAAAATCGAGGATTAGAAAGATTGATCTTTTTAATATTTTTCAATTAAATGAACATCCTATGTCACAGCTAAAAGGAGCTATTACTTTTTCATTTTGTATTTCTGCTTCCTTTTTATATTGATTACTTGATTAAATTTATAATTTTATTTATCCCATATTTCAGATAAACATTATGGATCTCAACGAAGTTTGGTGGATTGAAGCAGAAACCGAAATTAAAGCTACAATTACATTGTACTTCAAAAATGTACTAATGATGACTGGGTTTGATAATGTTCCATCCCTGGAAGGTCTTCACACTGAGCACATTGAAATGATGGAATCTTTTGCTCAAACCGACATGGAGATCTTATTGATCCCGAAAAACCATTGACAAACTACTATGGGATTTACGGGAAATTTCCAAAAAACTTAAGGATTTTACCAGCTCATAGGATATTATTAAAAGAACTGCGAGATTACTGCCGAAATTTGAAGAACGTAAAATTACTTACGAATAAAACCATTGAGCGAAAAAAGTTGACCAAAGATCAAGTTGAAAGCGATTTTGGAAAAGAAGAGAAACATGTCTTAAAACTGCTAAAATACTATATAAATAGGCTCTCAGCAAAAGACGAATACAAAACCATATTTAAGGCATCGATTGTAAATAATTTTAACGAATTGAAGGCACCAGTAACACAGAAAGAGCCATGTAAAGATCTTTCAAGTGAATCAAAATGCGTATTTTGCTCATCTGCAATAAAAATTAGTAAAGTTAAAGGTCGTTGGTATATATCAAACTATACAAAACATCTCAGACATCAACACTTAGAAGTAAAGAAAACAGTTGACAAAAATCAAAGTAAAATGTCGAATTTTGGTATTAACAGTTCAGTTCAGAACAAAAGATCGGATATAGAGACAGTTTTAGATGCAGATGATCCATCCATTGCTACTCCGACGAAGAAACATAAGGTTTCACCGGAAAAAGTCGATGAATCCAAAAACTGACTCTAGGAATTCTCAGAATTTTTAGGACGTGAAGAACCGTCTGGGGTACGTTTTCTTCCAGGTTGTAAACAATATCCCCCTCAAATTCAAAAGTGGAGTTTAGACAAATATTCTCGATCAGAAAGAAACCGACGATCCTTAAGCAAAAACACGAAAGGACAGGTTTTACTTACTAATTATTTTTCAATTTTAAACAAAGTTGAGATTTTAATTGAAAGAAACGAGGAAATGAAAAATACGATAACTTCTCTTATGTATCAGCAAGACGTCTCTGCAGATGGAAAAAATGCAAACAAGAATGTTAATTATAGCCATTTTCTTTCGTCTTTGATGGATACCGCTCATTTTAACCCAGAAAAAGATTCTCGAGGCCACGGTTATGGCAGTGATATAGAACTCTTTGCGTCCTATATTTTTCTTTTAGGGGGGAGAAGTTTTTACGAAGTAATCCAAGCTAATCTCTCAGGTTCTCTGCCATCGGTTTCTACAGTTGGAAAATCAATTAAAAAATTCAACGAGCCAATTAGAGAAGGGGAATTTAGATTCGACGCACTGGAACAATATTTGAAAGAAAGAGATTTGCCAAAGTCCGTTTGGATAAGCGAAGATGCGACAAGAATAACAGGACGAATTCAATACGACCCTCGATTTAATCAGATATTTGGTTTCATGTTACCACTAGATGTACACGGCGTTCCTATCTGCGGATCCTTTGGAGCAACTTCAGATAAAGTTATCAAAAATTATTTTCAAGATAATTCTATGACGAATTACGGATATGTAATAATGGCACAGCCGCTTCAAGCTGGAGTTGCTGAATTTTGCTTAGCGTTTTTTGGCACCAACAACCTCTTTACAGTCGAGGATGTTTTGCAAAGGTGGAAGTGGATGAAAAAAGAAGCAGCTTTACGAGGAATAAATTTAGCTGGATTTTCCTCAGATGGGGAGACTCGATTGTTAAAGTCGATGAAAATCAAAGCATTTTCCCTAAATCCTTCTGTACCTGCAAAATGGCAAGGTTGGTTTATTGAATCCTTTTATCAAGACGTACTGTATGTACAAGACACAATTCCTATTTCAACAGAACTAAAAACCGTATTTTTAAAACCTACGGTTTTACTTTTTGGAAATGCTGTGGCTTCACCAACGCATCTTCAAATATTGATTGAAGAACATCAGAAGTTGGATCACGGGCTTAGCATCACCGACCTGGATGCTACTGATAAAATGAACTTTAGGTCTGTGCAAAAAATATGTCACCCTCGAGTTCATTATGCTTTACGCCAGATTTCTTTAACTGAAGGTACAATTGCTTATCTTCAAGTAATTCGTGACATACTTGACTCATTTTTAGACAAAGATATAGCTCCAATTGAACGGGTTTTTATCATCTGGAAAAGTCTATTCTTTTTGCGAATTTGGCGTCAATGGCTCACTAAGAACAAGCACGTTTTATCCAAACACTTTATTACCAGCAACACATATACTTGCATTGAATTGAATGCTCAGGCAATTGTTGCTTTAATAAATAAATTTAGAAGTCTGAATTCACCGGAATTGTTCTTGCCAAATCTTTTTAGAGTCAGGCATGTCAGAATTTTTTTCGTGCTGCAAGATCTCTAACGTCGACATATTCCACGGTCATAAATTTCAGCATGCTGGAATTCAATAGCCGAATACAAAAGATCTAATTCCAGACTCAAATTGTGCAAGCTCTTGGTAATAATTACAACTTTCCAAGGTCGGAGAAAAAGTGGAAAATCGGACAAAAAGAGAGTCAATTAGTTCATTTACAAGGTCTGCCAAGTGAAGACGAAATGTTTCACTGCATTTCTCTAGCTTGGCATGAAGCAAAAGATCTCTCTAATCAACTGAAGATGGGACCTTGTCCCGATTTTCGAAGACCAAATGAATCAAGAACAGCAAGAAATCGCCTTACAGGGATCAGATGAATTGATTCCTTTCGAATTATCTGAGTTTTTAGATGACCGAGGAGCTGAAGAAGATTTATTGTTTAATTTAAATACGAGTTAAAATGTTACCGAAATCGATACAAATGCAGCAAGTTCAATAGAAATACCAGTGGATGGACCATTGGTTAAATACACTAATGAAAAAGGATATACGTCCATAATTAGAAAAAGTACCTTGTGTTGGATTTATTCGAACAAAACTGTAAAATTAAGTAGCGATCGTATACAAAGAGTGCAGGCCAAAGAAAATTTTATTTCACCCCTTCAAAAAAAGAGTTAAATAAAGTTATTGTTTGCGAAGATACTAACATTACTCAGTGGTGTGCTTTTAAATCCAAAATAAAATCCCAAACAGCTACATTTATCGTTCGTAGTGTTCTTGGATTTTGTTACTTATCAGGTAAAGGCATTCAGACGCAATACTCGGCTAAAAGTGCAAATATAAAGCCACCCCAAGAAAATGCTAAAGGCATAGCATGCATCTGTTATCCATGGTTTTCTTTACTAGATTACGAATTAAAAACTATTGTTCAAGATCCTCAATATAATATAAAAAATTATTTATGTACTCTACCACGACCACTGATTAGAGATAAGAAAATGTTTTATTCTGTCTTTTAAACGAATTAACGATTCTGGATAAATTCTTACGAGAAATTCATGGATAAAGGAACGTTTTATTCCAGGTTTTATTCTATTTTAGAAACATTTATCTTAATTGTGATTTATTAGGTAACGAGTTCGATGAAATTTTTTATAATATTTAAAAAAAGAATGTGAATTATTAAAAGGACGAGTAAAAACAATTTGATAAATAGTGCTTGAGATTCAGTGAGATTGCACGAGATTGCAAGATTGCATTAGAGATTGCACAGGATTGTCCGGGATTGCAGAAGATTGCATTGGATTGCAAGGGATTGCATTGAATTGCAAGGGATTGCTAGGGATTGCAGAAGTTTGTACAAGATTGCACAAGATTGCACGAGATTGCATGGAGAGTGTACACCAGATTGCATGAGTTATTAACCCCTCGCCTGAAACCCTTCTTTCGAACAGCACATCACTTAAATGTCAATAAAATTACATTTCGCACTGTTTTAGGTGAACTGCGTGTTCTAGAGAAAAAATGAATGTGAAAAAACATTTTAATTTTTCATAAACAACATTTTTTGTTTATGACACTTTTGCCTAAAACCCTTCTTTCGAACATTACATCACTTATTTAGCTGAACTGAGGGTTCAAGTGGAAAAACAAGCGCGACAGAAACATTTTTTTTTTCATAAACAACATTTTTTGTTTATAATACTTTCGCCTAAAACCCTTTTTTCAGCCAATAGACCACTTACAATAATAAAGTTTATCTGAAACATTGCATCGAAAGAAGGGTTTTAGGCGAAAGTGTTATGAACAAAAAACGTCGTTTATAAAAAAGTAAAATGTTTTTTTCACATTCATTTTTTCTCTATAACACGGAGTTCAGCTATAAAAGAGGGAAATGTCATTTTATTACGTTTAAGTGGTCTAATGTCCAAAAAAGGGGTTTTAGGCGAAAGTTTTATAAACAAAAAATGCTGTTCATGAAGAATTAAAAATTTTTTCACATTCATTTTTTCTCTAGAACACGCAGTTCAGCTAAAAAAGTGGGAAATATCATTTTATTGGCATTTAAGTGATGTACTGTTTGAAAGGAGGGTTTTAGGCGAAAGTGTTATGAACAAAAAATTTCGTTTATAAATTGATAAAATGTTTTCTTCACGTTCAGTTTTTCTCTGGAACATGCAGTTCAACTAGAAAAGTGTGAAACGTAATTTTATTAACATTTAAGTGGTCTACTGGCAAAAAAGGGTTTTAGGCAAAAGTGTTATGAACAAAAAAGGTTTTTTAGAAGAAAGTAAAATGTTGTTGTCGCATTTATTTTTTCACTTGAACCCTCAGTTCAGCTAAAAAAGTGAAAAATGACATTTTACTGACATTTAAGTGATGTACTGTTCGAAAGAAGGATTTGAGACAAAAAATCTGTTATTAAAAAATGTTCATTGCGAAAAAATGAAACATTTTTATCATAGTTATTTTTTTACCAGAGCCCATAGTTCAAGAGAGAAAATGAATAAAATACATTTTTCATCTTCAATCGCCTTGAACGAGATCTGAGATACTTTTTTTCGGAAAATAAAGAATGCGGGAAATTTTTTTTCACTTGAAGATAGATCTCAGGGGGTAAGACCCAATGAGTTTATGAAACTTAGATTACTTAAGTGTCGTATCTGAGTCAATTTAGTAAATTTTCAAAGTTTCACCCTATAGTATTTTTTCTTAAAACAAAATAATTACTACGTGTTTTTCATTTTAAGGCTAAAAAAACTTGCAGCGAACCTAGAACTTTAAAGGTTCTTGCGGGAGCTCAAGAAAATTTTATATAAAAAAAACAAAAAATACGTGGCCTTTTTTGTCAAACACTACAAATTTATTGGCTAAGACCTTAAGAAGGCAAATATTGCATTTTAAATTGGCACCCTAAGCTCCACCCACTACTCCTCTTTGGAAAAAAGTACGGCGGACGGGCGGACTCCCGACCGAAACTATAAGCAATCGCATCTTATTGATAAAACTAACTGCTTTTAAAACATATAATTGAATTCATTGATTTTGTTTAAAAACTTGAAGCGTAAGTAGAGCCTTCCATCTCAGTTACAAGCGGAGTTAGCATCTTTTGCTTTTATTTACTTTCGAATTTTCTTTCGAAATTTTCAAAAAATTAAGCATAAACAGAAGTTCAAGGTAACTACTCGATTTTTTGTAAAATATGTCACGCATTGTTTCATGAAATACGAGGCACGAAAGTTTATTTATTATTATATAAAAATTTATATAAATATAAATATATATATATAAATTTATATCGAAACTTATGGACTCATCGCGGTCGGATGATGTTGTACTTATGCATGATAAAATGAGGATTGACAAGATGTTTTTCTATTTTAAAGAGGCCAAAATTTATGAAAGCTAGAGTAGAATGAACGTACTATAATGCCGTAGGCGCATGATGTCTTACTAAGTCGAAGAGAAATCTTTTATAAGTAATTTTGGTTTCTTTTTTATTTACATAGGCACGGCCGAATGAAGCTGCACCCCTTCCTCCTGTGGACTCGAGCTCGAGATTCCCGTGGATTAACTCGTGGGAGAATCGAGATTTTAGTGATTCGACATTGGGAGAGGTAAAAGACGTCCGAGAGGTCCGGGAGAGCAGAGAGAGGGAACAGGAACGAGACGGAGGAAGAGACAGAGAACGAAATAGAGGAGATCGCGAAAAAGAAATTGGTACGGGCGAAAAGAAAAATAGCAAAACAGAAAAGTCTGTTGTACCGCTGGTCGACTATAGGTCTGGAGAAGAAAAACCTAGCAAGCCAGAAGCGCCTGCAGTACCGCTCGTCGACCACAGGTCCGTAGAGGAAAAACAAAGGCCAAAAAGTTCTCAAGAATTTAAGCATCCTCGAAGTGCTGTTCTGACTGGTGTAATCGTACCACTTCTTTCGGAGGTAATAGATTTTTAATATATTCATAAAGATGATATGCAAAAGTCAAATTTACACATTCACTCTGTTCTTTCACATGATAAATCTGAACCATGGTTTTTGAACATTTCACATATTAATATACCCTAAGTAGTTGTTAACATTCTTAGATTGCGTGAAGGATTTAGCAATAAGTTTGGGAGAGAAAAGTTCGTTCAATTGTTAGAAGTTGTTAAAGATATTGAAATTAATATTCATAAAATTGCAGCTAATAAATTACAAGAATTCAGATCTAAACTCTCAGGATTATCTAATGATTTTATCACTAACATTTTTTCACTTTCAAAAGTAGACAAGGAATTAAATGAGGGATATAAATTAAAGAATGAGTTCCTAAAAAAATCCGAATATCCTAATTACGAAGACTGACAAGGGAAATTTTACAATAGTAATTTCTGGAATCGAATACAATAGGAAACTGCAATATTGACACTGTAAATACAGTTCTCTACTTGTCCTAAGCTTGAATTAAAGCTAATTACCCATGAAGACCTGTATCATCAACAATAAGTTCTCCAACTAGGAAATTAGAAGAATTACTCAGCGACATTATAAAAAAATCAATAGCAGTTTCGACAAATTCATTAAAAAGTAGTGCAGCTTTCCTAGAACTGATTGAAGGAATCACGATTCCACAATATCATATTTTAGCCTCTTTTGATGTAATCGCGATCTTTCCTAACATTCCTCTTGATAAAGTAAATAGCTATTAATTTTGTTTTTCCTTATATTTAGTTTCAATTTGATGGGAGGTTTTATAAACAAAAATTTGGAACACCAATAGAAGCTATTCTCTCACCTGTTGTGAATGAATTGAAAAAGATAAAAAACTAAGTTTTATAGTTTTAACAATAATTAAATCGAATGTGGGTAACGTTATAACTGATTGGTATCGAAAGCCGTCATTTTCAGGACGTACTTTGAGTTTCCCTTCAACTCATCCAATAAAAAATAAAATTGCGATTGTAAAAAATATGATTCATAGCGCCATTAAATTGTCACATTAAAACTTTCCAAAAAAGAATATAGAAATGTGCAAACAGATTCTTTTCTTAAACCAGTATCCATCTTTCTTTATAAAAAAACATGTAAACAACGGGATTTATCAGATAAATCAAGAGGACAACAGTCAAAATAACGAAGAAATGAGAGATTTTAATAGATTCAATACGGTTGTTTTACCTTATTTTGAAAAAAATTCGAAGGCCAATGAAATCATTGCTGGGTAAAATGGGTTTACATGCAATTTATAGAATTCCATTCAAAAGTAATAAAACTATTTAACTGGGAAAAGATATACATGAAAAAATGGATAAACAGAATGTAATTTATAAAATATAATGTAGGAGTTGTAATGCAGTATATATAGATCAAACAAGAAGACCGCTTACATAAAAAAGCGAGGTAATGCAATTTATATAAAAAGGGCTCTGCTAAAATATAATAAAGCTTTTGATGATTTTATTAAATTTTTATTAGTTCTAATTAATATTAAGCTATAGAAACATACTTCTTCCCTTTAAAGTCTTTTTGTGTTTTATTCAAAAAAATAAATTAGCAGTTTTATTATGATTGCAAGAACAGTAGATGGCGTGCCAAGGGGGGAATGCAGCAATTTTCGACGAGTGTGAAGTTTTCCGCACGAGCGAAGCGAGGGCAACGCCAGGGCCACTCGATAAACTGTAAATTATTATAAATTCCAAAAATTTCCGTAAATTACCTGAAGTTTCTCAAATTTCCATAAATTTCAAAAATTTCTGTAAACTACCATAATTTTTTTAATTTATTAGTAGCATTATTAGAATCGAATTTCATAATCAACCTTTTTACCATTTGCGATTTTTAACGAAAAAATTCTAAAATATGTATTCGACATAACGATAAAAAATATTTTTCTCTGAAAAATTATCATTTTTTAAGAAATTAAATTGCTTTTACTACTCTTTGTTCTGTTCCTGCAATTCTTCAAACTGGTGGTTTCAAAGAACCTGATTGGCCGAGTATGTTGGACGAGTATGTTGTTTGAATAAGCAAAGTGTGACTTCTAGATCGATCTAAAATCTGTTACTATTCCTATACATCCCTTACTTATGCTTACCATATAAATTCCTTGATCCCGGGTAGTATAACAAGGATTATTGTTTCATAGATTTATATAAAATGTCGTTCGACAATTGCTCTGTGAAGCCTAAAATACGATTATTCAGATCGTACCACACAAGTACGATCTGAAGAAAAGTTCAACGCACATATTAGAAAAGTATAAAATATAGCATAAATGGCTAATAGGGCAAAGGAACCAACTGTTAGAAGAATTCAACTGTTTCCTCGACAAATGGTACCACCTCGGTAATTGGTTTCTTTAACCTATAATCAATGTGATGTAATTGCTATCGTTAAAATGAATTTTTCAGGTTTTATTTAGTATGTAATACCTTCCCCTTTTATTCTTCTTTTATCAAAATTATGAGTTCCTGACTTTTTCTGTTCACCTCGTTGAGTTCTTCCCTAATTATGAACACAAAGCGAATACAAGAGCATATGAATACAAAGACACTTGAGAATGCCGTCAGAGTCGATGATTGAATTTTTTTTTGAGTGTCCATAAAAATAAACAAGAAGAACTTCTTCGGAGAACGATATAGTTTTTACGCAATTTCCTAAACCCGTTTTAAATTGCGGTATATTATCTTTTTTATTCTTCCAGTAGTAAATTTAAAGAAACATTTTTCGCCGCTTCCATGATTTCTGGTGCTGTATTACATTAGGGTCAAAATATCTCAAGTGTGCCACTTTTAAATCGATAGTTCTATTTTCAATCAATTTGTACAGTTATGAACATTTTTGTTACGAAGTATACTTTACGCTAAAAAATTGTGTAGTAGTAAAAAACATTTTACTATTGTTTAAATAATCTTTTGTTTTAAATAATTGAAAATTAATCAAACTTCTCCGCCTGTGAAAGAATTCTTCGATTTTCCAATAGATTCTACAATCTCTTCTGAAAATTTTATTGAAAAAAAAAATTTGTATTTTGGAGTAGTTCAAAAGTTATTGATTTTTTTGTGACCGCGCTCCGACCTCCAGAACAGGTCGAGCACGTTCAGACGCACGCGCCCTCAGTTATCGTGCGACTTGAAATACCCATATTATTTTCGTGATTTTCCACCATAAGGTGGTGCAAATATTTTTTTAAAGTAAAATACGGCGATCATTCTAATATTGTTTATTCAAGAATTACGAAGAAATTCGTACAATACTCGTAAAAAATGTGTGCATTCAATCAAATGATAAAAAAGGGCAGTGTTACGTGTAAGTAATCGTAACTGCTTTTTTTT
>CAKNWU010157265.1:1352-16271 GCA_932072015.1 Andricus quercustozae | reverse complement strand
ATCCATCAGCTTACATTTCATATATATTTTATATTTGTATTGTTACTTTTTTTTTAATTCAAAGAAAATTCTGTAACCCTTAAAAATTTCAAAAATTGGACAACAGGATTATATAATTTATTTATTTTTTAATTTCAATCATGCTTTCTTATCACTTTTATTTCAAGTTCAAAAAATTTTTAATTTTACAGAATCTTCCTTCTCAAATCTGATTTCACATTTATATAATTTCTTCGTCAGAACACGACACACATTAACATATTTATTGTATAACCCTTCTCGTAAGAAACATACTTATTACACATTCATAACTTTTCTTAATTCCTCGCTCTTTTCCTTAGTAGACATTTTGTCCTTTTTGGCAAACAATCAAAGCACCCGGTTTTGCATCATCATAATACTAAAACTGCAAAATGTCCATCTAAAAGAATTTTGTACAACAGAGTACAAATTGCCATTAAATGGACAGACGGCATTTCTTCTAATACTCAGAAGGTGAAGATTTGATGACAAAATTTTAGTTTGATAAAGAAAGCTTGATAATAATAGAAACAAAGAACTTTGAGTCAAATTTAACTTGCCTTAAATAAAAGTTTGCCTACAATACCAACATTCAGTAGAAAGACAAAACATATAAAATCTAATCCAGCATTTAAACGTAAGTCGAATATAATATTTATTTACAATGCTAATAATAACTTATGGTTAACCAAACTTCTATATTTGATGCAAATAAATTGTTTATAACAAATAGAATTTATTTTGCCTCAAATAAAAGATATCTTAAATGACAATAACACTGACAGTATTAAATAAGTTTTTATCATTCTTGTCCTGTCTCTAGTATAAAATAAATTTTGGAACTTTCTATTTTGTATTGTATATAGAAAGTACGTAGCTTAATTCTTTCTCAATTAAAATTGAATGGTTAGGTGCAGTTAGCGATGCTTAAGGGAGAGTTGAGACAAAGATATACTTAAAAATTTTCATAAGCAAAAGAAATAATACATAATGACGCAGTTACAACTTTTCGCGCCCCATGAAAATATCAAGGTTCCGATACAGTGGCGACCATTGTAGGGGAAAACATATCTCAACTCTCCATAGAGGATCCCTAGGTGCAATAAAGGTGTCCTTACATCTCCAGAAGTCACTTGTTTTTCATTTTTTATTCAAGAAGTTATGTACAAAATAAAACAAAAATAAGTGACTTCTACAAATTCAAGGACACCGTCATTGCACCCAACCGCCCAATTAGGAAAATTTAAGTTAAATCTTAAGATTAATTGATCCTTATTTTTCATTTGTTAGACCTTTTTTGTCAGTAATATTTTATAGTTTCTTTTAGATTGTTGTCAAGCCATAGAGAACTGCGATACGTTGAAAGACAGCCGATAATCTCTGTTTCAGAGACGGATCAGTTGCGTGTCTCGTCAAGATCCTGACACCGCCTACCAGGACCGGAAGTAACGGCGCCAGTCGCTCATCCTGTGAAAAATTTTCGAATTATCTGTAATCTGTAATCGGTGAGGATTCTAGTTTTGCGGAAGTGCGACACCCTTTTCAAAGTCTGGGGTCAATATCGACAAATAGTGTTATCAACGCCCTCAAACAGGAATCAATTTTATCCAAAAACAAAAATCACAGAAAACAATTAAATGGTCGAATTCTGTTTTATTTTATCTATCTTTATCAAGCTAATATCATAAATAAGATTCTAAAAGATTCTATTTTTTCAAGTTTCATTCAAAAATTTTCTCAACCGTGCAAAATAGTTCACGGAGAAAAATTTGTCAGTGACGGGTACAATAAGTTCGGTAAAAGTAAGACTATGTGACATTTTAGTCAATTCTAACAGGAAAAATATAAAAATCTACGTATTAAAGTGCATCATTCAATCGTTTACGAAAATCCAGTAACGAATATGATTTGATTTGTAGAATTTAACGAATGCATTGTAGAAATTACCAAAAAGTCATTCAGTCTGACTTTTACAGAAGTTATTGTAAATTTTAGTGAATAAATTTTCTCCGTACATCAAAAATATTTTGACAGGAGAAAAAGAACGGTTTAAGGCCAAAAGTGAATCTGTGCAACATTGAAAAATCTTTTTTATAACGAGGATTAATATTAATGAAAAAAAATATTGACATAACAATGATAAAATTTATCGAATCATTTGATTGAATCTGACGACACTAAAGGTTCGGCATATTCAACTATTTCTTATAATAATAAAAAAAAAGAGTCCAAATCACCATTCATCTCTTTTCCTTTCGCCGTTACCCTCATCATTCCTCTACTCTCTTCTTTTCCATTCCACTCTCTTCCACCCTTCCTGATTTCTCTTCCCTTTCCCCTTTGGTCAAATCTATTTTTCTTTCTCTCACCTTTCCCATTTCCTTACACTTGACGATCCTTATTCCCTTCACCTTTTATTTCGCTTGTACAACTTCACATCATCCTTCTCCTTCCCAACACTGTACCCCTTCCCATCCTCAATTCCTAAACTGAATTTCCGCCCCTCCCATTCCCGGTCACACATCTCACCCCTGTCACACATCTCACCCCTTTCACTTCAACTTATTCCTCGTCTTTCCTTTTTCCATCCAATCTTCATTCTCTTTACCTTTCATTTCACCTCGCACCATTTTACGTCAACTTTCATCTCCCGAAAACCCTACACTTTTCCATTCTCGCTTCCTATACTGAGTTCCTACCCCTTCCCGTTTCACGCACTTCCACTCATCTCATCTGACCCCTTTCGCTTCCTTTACCCTTCCACTCACCAAAACCTTTTCCCTTTCCCTCATCCCTCTTTGTCCTCTTCTCCTTCCGATCTTCATTCTCTACACCTTTCATTTCCTTCACCTTTATAATTCGGTTTCTACCACTTTATATCATCTTCGCCCTTCCGAAAACCCTACACCTTTTTATCCACACTTCCCTTGCAGCTTTCGCAACCCATCCTATTCCCATCCTATCTTTAAACCTCACAACTCATCCATTCCCATCTTTCCTTCCCATACTGCCTCCTCACGTCCTCCCATTTTCACAACCTTCCACTCTTCTCATATCACCCCTTTCGCTTCCATCACCCTGCCTCTCATCAAACCCCATTATCTTTCTCGTAGCGCTACTCCTGCCCTTTCCACCCCTCCCGCCTCTTTTCTTTCCTCGCCATGAACCTCTTGAAATCACTTCCCACCATGTTCCTCGTTCGTTCCTTCGCCACAGCTTTCCCCACCCCTCCCTCTCTCTAACAGCCCATAGCAACAGTTGCTACATGGTTATTACTATAAACAATTCCAAGTATTTTCTAGTTCTTAATATTTTTCCTTGACTGCTGTATAACTCATAAATATTCGTACAGAATTTAAGCCCAAATACTTTAAATATTATGAGCGACCCGGCAGGAGGGAGGTCGTAAGCCTGACGGAGTATATAAGAGCTACAAAACCCTAAGAACTAAATAGATTTTTTTTTGAGTAAGATCGAAAATTATCTAAAAATGAATGCTTAAATCCTAACATTAAACTTATTTTAAAAAGACAATATTCTCACTCACTGATAAAGCCAAGATCCAATCAAACGTGGCATTCAACGTCTCCGCCCAGGCCTTTCGATGAGCTTCACTATCTTTATTAATGACGATCCTCTTTTGAAATTCGAATTCAAACACCTGACTAAAAATATACTGATTCGCAGAAAGCATTTTCTCTTCATCATCTTCCAGGAAAGGATTAGTCCTGAATCCTCTCTTACTCCTCTTATAATCCTCCAAAAGAGCTTCCACATTATCAGGAGCTCTCGTCTCTAATTTTTCAACAATTTCTTCCTTCTTCATAATACATTTATCATTCAAAGAAGCCTCCCTCATTTCCAAAGACCTCAGCTCCATCGCTGATCTGGATCGAAAAGAGATTCTGAAAGGAGATCCACAAGTTTTCTCATCAGAATCAGTAGAAACAAACTTCAAATTACTTCTTCGAGAAAGGAGACAGATATCACTTTTTCTCCTTTCTAGATGCTGTTTAACAGAATTTTCCAATTCCTCGATCTCTTCTAATTCTTGTCTTTCTTGATTATTCCACTTCCTCTTCTCTATTTTACTTTTAGGTCTCAATACGATTTTACTTGAACGTTGATTCGCACCCAAAGGTTGATCCTCACTACAAGAAATATTAAGAGGTTCGGGTGTGAAAGGATATTTTGAATCAATGCAACCTTCACTGGAAGTACATGCTGATCTATCAGGGTAAACAATCCTATCATTATTTGAACCTAATCTCGAAGCAGGTCTCGAATCATCAGTTTCAGGTTCAGATTCAGGTCCAGAATCGGTAGAATACTCAACAGCGAGATCTGACAATCTGAACGGTCTTTCATCCCTTTCTTTATCAATCTCAAGACCCAATTCTTCCAAGCCACTTTCGTCATCAATATTTGGATTATAAGCCTCATCATCCTGTTCATCATCATCTTCAATCGCAAATCCAGAATTTTCGGGTGTTCTTTCTTCTCTAAGATTCTCACCTGTAATTTCTGCATATTCATCAGGTTGAGCGACGAGCAGGAAAACTTTCCTTTCAGAAAATCCATCAATCATTGTGTACCTCCCATCTTTATCCATTACAATTTCAGAATAGGTTTCGCAGAGTTCATCAAATGCAGCTCGTAGGTGTCGCAGATATTTTATTAGGTCTGAATACTTCTTGTCTTGGTCCTTGAAATCTTTTCCCATGAGGCTTTTAACTTTTTCAAGGTCAACTCCAGTTCGTTCAACTTCTTGAAGAGATAATTCGAAGAGCGTCATAATCTTGATCATCCATGAGGCTCCGGCTTGGCGATAGAGGTTAGCAGGCTTCTCAAGTTTTGCAACCTTTTGGACTAGAAACTTGAGACTTGGTCGTGCATCAAACTTTAGGGCTGCTGAGTAGGAAAGGTCTAAGGCAGCAAGGAAAGTGTCTATATGATAGGGCTTCAGTTGTGATAGGTTTCCTGATGCTGGTAGCTTTGATGATGAGGTCGTCGGACTCAGGATCACGTGAGAAATACTGAAAAGAGTGAAAAATAAAAGAAAGTCCTTCTCTGAAACATAGATGGTCTAAAAAAATCACAATTTCGATATTTAATGTTCCAAAATTGACATTTTCTTAATTTTTTGCTTACAGTAATTACTTGACACAAGTCCAATTCTTACACACAAAATAGAGGCATTACCATAAATCAGTTAAGATCAATTAAGGACTTAAATTTCAGATGATAAAATTTCCATTTATTTCTCGTTTTTCCCAAGTTTATAAATATTTCTCCTGGTCATTGAAAAGATTTATCCTTAACAAAAAAAAAACAATTTAAAATTGGAAGTATTCAAAACCGAATTGGAAAACGAAGCATTTAAAGTGGAACAATAAAATTATAAATTAAAAAGAATTTAAAATAAAAATATTAAAATTTGATCAATTTTAAACAAAATCACTTTGAAATTAGAAGCATTCTAATTTGACAAATTTGAATATGAGGGCCTCGAAAATTCGACAGTATTCTCAAACAAAATAGTTAAAATTGGTTAATTCACAAGTGAAATTTCTTTGAAATTAAAATTTGCTCATGAAAACGCTGAAAATGATGTTCTAAATTTTTTGTAGGTTCAAAAATGTGCATGCAATGATTAGAAATAGAAATCTTTATAAATTAAAAATATTTGACTTGAAATTGTTAAAAATGTGATTATATTAGACCGAAAATTTTCAATTACCAAAGTTTAAAATTTGAATTGTCTACAATTGCGTAATTTTCCGTAAGACTAACCCCATTTTCAGCTTATTCAGAGCTAACGTTACGGAAAATTTCATAATTCTAGTCAGTGCCTCTAAAATTGAACAATTTTGAATTCTCTGAACGTTAATACTTCTGGATTGTACAATTCCTTTATTTGAAATTGAAAGCCATAATAGATCAATATTTAGACATTGAAAACTTTCTCAAAACGAATACTTCTAAATGCAAATATTAAACATTGCAGGAGAATTTTATTTTGGCTCCACTTAAAATGACAAAATTGCATATTGAAATTCTCGATAAACACTTATACAACTTGCAAAATTTTATAATTTTAAATTTCAGCTGTTCATTATTTAGATATCTAATTGAAAGCGTCGATGAAAATTGCACATTTTTTGGTTTGAAGCTTTTCAAATTAAACTTTTACGTATTTAGCATTTAAGACTAAACATTATTAAATTTTTATTTCAATTTATTTTTAATTTTAATTTTTAATTGCTATTCCTTAGTCATTTTAATTCTATTTTCTATCAAATGATCCAATTTATTGGATACATGATCCTATAGGGTCTAATCTTACGTTGTAAAAGAAAAATTATGGAGAAAAAAGTATAGAAAACTAAATCGAAGATTCGCTGGCAGGAATATAAACGTTTGCAAAATTAATTTATATAATTACAGTATGAAAGTTTGATCTACTGATAGATGAAATATTATTTAATCAAGTGATTATAAAAATTAAACTTAATCCACGTCCACAATATATTACATTTAGAAACTAGCTCAGGTTTCACTATGGAGGCAAGAGCAGCTAAGTCGTCTGCATCAGAATTTAAGCAAATAAGAAGTCATACAACAGCTGTCTCGATTTTTAATAAAAAGACCTTTTACTTCTTGCTGCATATGTGTTGAAGTAAATTTTCTAATGCATAAAATACCAAAGAAATAAGCCATAACATTTTCACATCCTAAGATATATCTAACCAACGAAATACAGCTTGTTAGAAATAATTAAATGATCAAATCCTTGTTTTATTAATATAATAATAAATTAAAATTGAACAATGTTCATTTTCAGGCATGACATTCAGGTAAATAATGTTAGTATTAAAGCTTTAAAACTGAAAATAATTAATGAATGTGATTACTTAAAAATTGACCAATATCAAACTTCAGGCGTTAAAACTGGAAGAATTTTAAATTTGAAGTTTGTAAAATTGTACAGTATTAAGTTTGAGGCTTTTAATATTGTACAATTTTGAATAAAGGATTTCAAAACATTAAAATTATAGTGTGATAAAATATGTTTAAGGTTCAACAGTTTAGGACTATAAAATTTTGACAGATTTAAAGAAAAAAGCTTTAAAAATAAAACAATTTTTAACAGTGTACAATTTTTGTGGAAAACACCAAAATTTAACAATTTTTATTCTCAGACATAAGACCTAAATAATGTTATTGATAAGCATTTCAAACCTAAATTCAAGTAATTTTATCATATAAAAATTGACCAATTACAAACTCAAAACGTTAAAAATGGAAAAAAATTGCAATAAATATGAATATACGAATTTGATGCTCGTCATAAAAAATGTATTTCAAAATTGAACTATTTTCAAGCTGAAAAGCTGAAAATTGTGCAATTTCAAATTCGAATCATGACAATCTTGTTTTTATCATTTTTATTATTAATTACCATTGAGTAATCAATTAATAATTATCAGTTTGATCAAATTTCTTTACCTTGGCACCAGAGGACCAGAGCCTTGAAGAAGGACGCTTGCAATGCAGTGAAGAAGCATCTGGTGCACCACAAGTCCAACAACCAGGGCTCTTAAGTGCACTCTTACTATATACAAGTCCGGGTTAAGAGTAGTTTCAATTGATGGTGGGTATAATAGGAAGACATAAGATCGGCCATCTGAAGACCTCGAAGTGTCGTCGGCTCGTTGCTCCTCTAGTAGGAATACCTAAGACACAATATTTAAAAAAATAATGTCACTAAGGGTATAAAGATACAATTTTAGGAAAGCAAGAGTCATTTGATTTTCCAACCTGGTCAATTAAAATTAATGATGAATACAATAATAAATGTAATTGTATAATTAATTCTACATTGATAATAAAATGCAACTTTTAAAATATATTCAAGAGACGAGATTTGAAAACCACTTTGACATTTTAAAAATGCTGGTTAGTATAGAAAATAATCTAAATCTGGTTTCTAATACTACTCGTATTGTTAGTGTTGGTATAAAAGAGGACAAACACAGGAGTATCAACGGTGATGACTAATGTTAGGAAATGTGAATTTAAAAACCGCTCGTCTGAAAAAATGTGTGCGCACTACTAAAGCTGCATATCTTATATGAAAGGTGTCATAATATGTACATTAAACAGTAAAAATTATTGCACGTATTTGATAGTGAAATATTCTACATTCTAGCCATGGTCTCAAGCCATGGATTTTAATGGTGATTCGCAATACCGTGCCACTTAAACGCAATGATTTCTATCTCTCGACGGGGTCCTCCTTATTTTACGATTCGAAAGACTGACGCTAATGAATAATAATTACTTTTTATCGGAATCCACGTCAATTCGAATCAGGCAATTTTCTCGGAATATCAAGAATACCTTCAAATTTCACAGAAATGGCACTCGATATTATTTTGGAAGATGGAAATTTTGGATCGGAATATTAATCGCGCATCGCGCTCTTTTAATAATGGAACATTTTTCAGAAAAAAAAGAAACTTTTTTCAAAAGAAACCATTCTTATAATTTATTTGAATGTTTTTAAAGCATGCCCTTATTTATTTTTGGCACTGAAATAATTTAAAAAATTGTAAGGCCTTTCTTGTATAATGTTAATTTATGATTTTTTTTTACTAAACTTAAATAATTTGCCAAGTATTTTCTTATTAAATTTAATATGGGATAAAAGAATTCAAAAAATATGTTACAAAAGTTTCAACCATTTATCGGTTTTTTCACAAAAAGTTAAGAATTTTGGACTTTAGTACTTCTTTAAATTTCAAAAATGTGTAAAAATTTTTCTAAATCTATAACTCAATTATTACTAAAAAACGTTACTATTGCGATTCTTATTTTAAATTTGTAGTTGGGGATTGTTGCATGAGAGGAAAATTTTGTCATGCTTTTTAATTTACCATTTGTAAAAAACTCACTATGAATATGATAACTCCAGAAAAGGAGTAGTTTAGAAAATGTAAACTTTACAATTAAAAGATCTTATTCATTTCAGTAAAAAGTACAAATTTCTTGAATTCAATTTTATTTAATGTTCACAAAATTAGAAAAAGAAATGCCTTATAACTCAATCCCCAGAACCAAACGAAAATATTTTCTCCTGAAAATAAAATAAATAAATTTTCTCAACCAAATATTTTAAAATACGAGGATTAAAAAAACCAGAAGGACCCATTCGATGAGATCCTACAGCTGAACCTCGAGGGCCTTCTAAGAGCGAGTGCATTACAGTGATTCAAGGTGATACAAACTGATTACTGAAAAAGTATCGGTAGGCCTTTTCCACCGAGTATCTCCTCAAATATATTCCTTTAAGAAATTTCTGCCAAACTTAAAAGCCAATTTCTGAAGCGAGGATTCAATTTGAATAAAGCACAAAACTTATTTTCTAAAAATGGGGTTCAATTTGGATAAAGCTTAAAACTCACTTTTTACAGTCAGGGTACGAATTAAATTAAAGCATAAACGCAATTTCTGAAATAGGGTTTTGGCCTACCGACAGTTGGTATCGAAGACTGACGTTGACGACATTGGACTCTGAGGACTATGTATCACTTTTTAAAACGGGGTTAAAACCGACGGGGGGGAGGGTCGAAAATTTAAAATCCATGACGAGAGTTACCGTGGACGGCTAGAGCCAATGGGGGCCCGTGTTCGACGTAGTGTTAGTGTAATCGGGGGGTGTGGTGTGCTGCCTACAACCGACGGGGTAGGAAGTAGTGTGCTGGTCAATCAGTGTCGTCTCAATGGTCATCGAATCCTGGAAAGGTGTTGTAAGCAGTGATGCCGCATTCTGTCTCTTGATGGCAGTCAATACCTCCCGCAGCTGGCTTACCTGGGAGCAAGTCAGGTCAGCAGGGAAGCATATTTGCCTATTCCACGATTTTTATTCCATTTTTAAAAAATCATGCACTTTCCAACAACTGAATTGACTTTAAACTCTGAGGCTTTCAAATTCGAATCTGATTAAAATTGGGCATTTATACACCGAAAGCGGCTAAGGTTACAAGGTCTATGCAAAGTTAATGCAAGCTACTGAAAAGTTGCTACAAATTTGCTATAAAATCATTACGACGATATCGCAGATTTTCTGTAGAATCGGTTCAAAGTGGTTGCAAAGTTATTAGCAATTTGCTATATGGAAGCATTGCAACGATCTTGCAAGTTTTCTGCAAATTGACTGTAGGCTTGGTGCACGCTACTGCAAATGCTGTGTACATTTACTAAAAGGTTACTGCAAGTTATTCCAAGGTTGATGCAAGCTGCTGAAAATTTGCTAAGAAGTCTTTACAACGATTTGGCAAGTTTTCTGCAAAGTTAATGTAAATCGACTGCAAAGTTGTTGCAACACTAATCAAGTTGGATGCGAAAACTTTCTAATCTGGACGCTTGCAACTTAGAATGCTTTCTTCCTAGTTTAAATTATAGTACTGTGCCTCTGGTAATAATTGTAAGTTAGTTAATGTTTAATATTAAATATGTCTTCATCAGCATGTAGAATAGAGCAAAGATTTACTTCCCGCTTGAAATTAATCAAATAAAAGCCTAACTTGAAATAAAGAATGCGTATGTTCGTTGATAGCAAGGATCTTAACTTAGAAGTAACCGTTAGCAGAATCGCAGGCGCTGTTTAATTACTTCTGGCGTAGGTTAATTACTACGCATTTAATCAATGGAATGTAACTATGACCTTAACAAGTAAGCGATTACAGACCTGGGAAGCCAGTTGTCGCAAACGCTCTGATTCCTCGGCCGAGGCGTCTCGACGCGCTGCTACCTTCACTTGAGCAACATCGCCGTAGAAGGATTCTGAACGTGGTGAGAAAGCCATCGTCAGTTGATGCAACTCCTGGAGAGAGTTCGAACAAGCTCTATAACATGCGACGCCACAAACCTCCCATTGCTCCGAAGTCAAATTTGGACCACTGCTCACCAGAACGTGTCTGTTAATTTAAAAAACACTGAATTAGCATCATAAAAGTTTAAAATAATGGCAAAAGTTAACAAACAACTGTTTCACAATGCAAGTAAAATACCAAAATTAATCATACAAATTTTGTTCAGTCTTTAGGGTTTCGTAGTCCAGTTTCGAAACCCTTATACATGAGGTTGGGTAACCATCCATCCGTCCGTCGTATTTTTATCTCATAATTTTAGTCCTTATATTTTGTGCCTTATATCTTGGGGCTTGTGTTCTTGGCCTTATGGCTTCATTGGGCCTTACGGCTTACAATTTGAGATAAATGGTTTTGGGCATTATTGCTTGGAACTTATATTATTATTGTTTAGGATGTTATTGTTGAGTCTTATGATTCTGAGCCTTGTCAACTTTAAACAAATTTGGTAGTGTATTGATTCTGTAAACATTTTGTCAACATTTCCGCAGTAATAACATTTCGTAGTACAATCAAGATGGAAAAATATTCCTGTATTTTTTCCGCGGTTTTTGCGCAAATCAACTTTGCAAATAATTGCAGACAAATATCCCTTCTTTAATCTGAAAATCTCCTTAATTTTTCTGCTAATTTTGCCATACGAATACTTGCAAGAAAATCAGTACGTAAAGGAAAAGTACATGCAGAGAAATATAGAGAATCACTGCGTTTCTCTGGGGGTTTTCTGCAGTTTGTCTGAAGGTTAAAATGTACAGATATTTGCTGACAAAGAACGATGAAATGAAAAGTATTTACATAAAAATTTAGAGAAACATTGCTTCTCTCTCTTCGTCTCCTGCAATGTCTCTGTAAATTAGGAGGGAACAAAATTTGAAGAAAGGTAATGTTACAGGAAAAAGAATGACCCAGCAACAGTACGCACATTGCTGCAATATTGCATGAGAACACCGGCAATACTGCAGCAATGTTGAGGAAACATACTGTGGTACTTTGCAATATTGCTTCAACGTTGCGACAATTTTGCATAAATATTGTATTATTTTGTAACTCTCGCTGTAAAAACTCTGTTAGGAATTGAGATAGTCTTCTGTCTTTTCCCCTTCCAACATTCCAATATTATTTCATTAACATTGTTGCAACATTACAGCAAAATTGCAAAGCAATATTGATTGGGACAGGACATTCATATATTGCAATAACATTGCTTCAATCCTGCACACAAATGTTGCCAATGTTGTCGTGCAATATTGCGTGATGTTGTGGTATTGGAGAAATGCAAAGTACTTCTGCCTTTTTCTGCCATTTCTCTCTGATTATTCTGCAAAACTTTGAGTTTCAGAGATTTTCCGCGAAAAAATTTTGTGATAGTGACTTGTACCAAAATAACTCACAAAGGTAACAATCGAGATAAAGGATTTGTATGAGGAAACAAAATAACTACACTGTTTTCGCTTCTCTCTGAAGTTTCTCTATATAGTATATAAGTAGTATAATCAATTATAATTTTAATATATTAACACGTATCGTGTATTACCTATTAATTACATTAAATTAATTCTTTAACATCTATTAGTATTTTTAATACATGATTATCTACTGTGGGATCATTATCTACTTTAGGGTTGTCTCCCTTAAACTAGAGTTAACAGAAATTTGCAGTACTAACACTTTAACAAAATTCATCGAGATAAAATTTTCCCATGAAGCAGCAGAGTAACTTCACTTATTTTCCTTTCTCTCTGAAGTTTCTCTGTAAATTATAATTAACAAGGATTTGCAATATAAGAACCTGAGATGAATTCACCTAGAGAGAAAGGTGTTGCAGAAAAAAGCAGAGTAACTCTGTTTCTTCCTGCAGTTTCTCCGTCTAGTGTTTCTGCCGCAAAACTGTAAAAACAATTGACATCAGATGACGTTTCGTATACCCCAAGTCAATTCACAATGTGTTCTTTCTGTGAGAGTCATCTAAAATTTTACTCTCGAATAGAGGGCATGCCACCCCCACCCCCCAGCCCCGATTTTGTAAGGTTCCCACAAAAGAAATGCCTCCAAGTAACATGGACAATTTTTTATTTTCGGAAAAATGAAATTTACGTTTCTAGTTTTAAACTTAGCTTGCAAAAGATTATTAGAAATTGTTGGGGAGTCTCGAACAAATGATTTCCGCTAATTTACTTTGAATTTTAACGCACCCCCCCCCCCCCCACCAACTGACACGCGTGAGCTCTGTTTTTCGCTTTTTTGTAATAAATTATTTTTATACAAGTGAAATATTTTTAATAATTTTAAAACGATTTTTCAATTGTTTAAACAATGTTCATTTGTTTAAATTTTTTCCTACTAACTCATTGAAAGGAAATTTTTTCATTTAATTTGACAGTTAGTCATTTATGAGAAAACTGATCTTTTTGTCAAGACCTTACCAATTTTTTGTACAATTAATACGATAATTTTTCATTGTGAAGAGCAAAATATTTTTGTTGAAACATTATTATAACAAATATTAATTATTTAAAGAGTTTGTATAACATTTGAGTAGTTAACGATAAGCCACACACTTAACCAAATTTATTGAAAATCAGATTTTTTTATCGCATTTCTATCAAAATGTATAATTAATCTGTAGTAAATTGTTTGAACAATTGGATAATGGTTTTATTCTAAAAAAATTGTCTTACCCATGACAAATTACCGCATTAATTACAGAAAAATATAAATTTTAATTATTCATTTCAAAACAAAATTGTTTAAACAAAAATAAATTATTTAAACAAATATGATTTTTTTAAGAATGGGGTAGTAATATCTGAATGACGTTGATATTTAATAATAAGCCACAAATTTGACAAAATTATAAAAAAAACTAGAGTTTTCTACCTCTTTTTAAGAACAAGTTAGAAGTAAACAATAATTAATTGTTTAAGCAATTGACAATGCTTGAAACAAGTATGAGTATTCCTATCAATAACTAATTGTCCGATCAAACGTAAAAAAGTACCTTTCAATGAGTTTGTAGAAAACAATGAATCATTAGGTAAAAAGTGCTTAAAAAATGTCACTTGTCGAATAAAAATAATTTATGGCAAAAGAAAAAGAAAAACACAGCTCATAAGCGTCAATTTTGCGCAAAATTGTCAACTTCAGTTTTTTGAGGCATTTTTGGGGTTCCATAATGGGAGGTGGGGGAAGTTAAAATTTAATGTAATTTAGCGAAAGTTATTCGGTGGAGCAAGCTATGTTTAAATCCAGAAATGTGAATCTAATTTTTCCCAAAAACAACATTTTCCCCATGTTACAGTATGCAACGTTGCCTTAGATGATGATAGGATTGAACAAGTTGATAAGTAAATTTGTTGAGATGTTTTGGGCATGTTGCAAGAATGAAAGAAAAACAAAACAAGTATATTTAAGTAAAGTAAATGGTAGCGTACCCAGAGGCAGACCAAGGAAAGAACGGTGCGAATGTGTGAATGAGATCCTGAATCGAAAAGATATAAAAAGTCAAAGAAACACAAGAGCTTGCATGAGATACTGCATGGACGTAAGGGAAGCTAAAGAGGCATGCCAGGATAGAAAAGTGTGGCGAAAAAAAGTTCATAAGAAATGCATGATGAAGCGTGTTAGTGGAGTGAAAGACGCTTGAAACGTAAGACCTTGGATACTAATGGGCCCGCGTAGAGAGCTTTACATTGTGACTTTGTGAAGCTCTTCTCTTGGGGTGAAGAGCAGTGCAGCGGAACGAATTCGTTATTTAAATAAACAACACGGTAATTCTAGATCAATCTAAAAATCTGAACCTCCCTCCCCCAATTTTACCGCCTATGAACCCGTTGATCTCCGACAGTATAAGAAGGCTAGAACCGAGTGAGTGACGCTCACCCCGAAAGGCATATGGCTTACTGGTATAATAATAATAATAATCTTATGGGATTTTCCAGGCATTTGCGTCAACATTTAATATTAA
>CAKNWU010157256.1:0-12380 GCA_932072015.1 Andricus quercustozae | reverse complement strand
AATTCAAAAGTATTCCACTTTGAGTGTTTTAATTTGCAGTTCAGTTTTTATAACTTCAAATAAAAAAATCGTTATCTGTAAGAGTTTGAATCATTTAATTTCAATAACCGTGATCAATTCTTTGTCAATTGTTTAATTTTTATTTGCAGTCAAAAAGTTGTTCTTTTTGACCTAGGATGACAAATATTGAGAACATTGCTATGACATAATCTCACTATTACATTAATTTTTCAGATTTCCATATCTACTTTAAAAAAATGCAAGGCCTACATTAAAAAAAATCGAGTGAATTAAATTAAATTTCAAAATATTCTTCTGATTGCAGACTAATTCACCAATAATTTCCTATACAATTATTAATTCATGAAAATGTGAAGAACTTTTCAGAAAATTTAGGAATTCTAAAAAATTCTCTACAATTCTAATATAAATTTTTCTAACAGTTTGGAATTATTATAAATAAATTAATATAATATCAAGGGGTTTATCGCTTAACATGTAGGTATATACAGGATTTTAAGACATTACAATATTTCATTGATTTCAAAATATTCGAAAGCTTCAAAAAGATTTTTAAAACTTTTTCAAATTTTAACAAATTTTAGAGAAGTTTAAACAGATTTCAGAGAAATATTAGCATATCTCACAAAAATTTTAACCGATTTCAAAAAGATATCAAAGATTCACAAAGAGTTGAAAGATTTCAAAAAGATTTCAAGGGTTTCCAAAGGCCCCAACTATTTCAAAGCATTTTAAAGGTATCACAAAGATATCACAAGAATTTGAAAGGATTGCAGAAAATTTCAATAGTTTTTATACAGACACCGTGAGATGGGTGGTCACAGGACACGATGAAATAACAACGAGAGGCCGGCGAAACCCTTGTGTGTTTTGAAGACACGAAGCGACCCAAGGATGTCAGCTTTCTGCATCCATTTCGCAAGTGCCTTGGCATATTTTTTGCACGCGGGTATGGCTTTAAGGTTGCGAACCGGCGATAGTTTCGCACCTCCGAAAGCACCTATCACAAGGACAATTACTTGTACCAAATATTTTGGGTACAGTCTTTGCAGCTCCCTTTTAAGGTCTTGATACATCTCCTCCTTTTGTTTCTCATTAGCAGTTATGTTGTATTCGGACAAGGCCGAGAATTCGATCACGAATATAGTGCGTTTCTCGAAGTCTTGGAGAACAATGTCAGGCCTCGAGTGTGCCACGGAGACTGATGTCCGAAAATCGTAGTTCCAGAAAATTTGTTAACGTTGTCAAGTTAACGTTGTTTGATTCAATAATACGACCTATCGGCTGAAGGGGAATATATCCCTGAATCACAGAAATATGAATTGAATGCAAAAATATTCATTTTAAACCAACTAAATGACTCATTGTTCCTAATTAATATGGCATAAATGGGAATGGTTATTTCTTCGAACTGAGGAAATATGAATTGATGGAAAGAAATATATTTTAAAGGCAAGCAAATATATTATAGGCTTAATAAACTATTTCGTACATCAAATTCATACATTTTTGAAGCAAAAAAATATCCCACAGATTAAAAAAAGATATTTCAATGGCTCGCGTGCAATAAAGTAGTTTTTACTTCAATTATTATACATATTTGCCAAAATGAACAACTCGATTCTTTCAGTTAAGCTATCATTAACACTGTTATTATTATACACATTTAATTCAAACAACTCACATTATATAAAATCTTGATGAACCATAAGTGCCAATGATATATTTCTTCAAGTCAAAAATATTCGCACTGAACATAAAAACATATTTCTTTAATCTAATTAAGTATTTAATTGAAACAAATTTGCCAAATTATTAAATGTTTGATTTAACCAAATGATTATTTTATTAAAGTACACGTTTATTTGTTATAAATAATTTGATCAATTCAAAGAATCTAACTCATTAAATCAAATAAATATTTCTTTGAACGACTAATTATATCTCCACGAATCTAGACATGTTGAGTCAAGGAAATAATTTCCTTGAATGTAACAAATATTTATTTTAATCGAGAAAATATAGACAAAAAATGGATTTATTTAGATCAACAGAAGATATGTGTAGGGTTTAAATAAAAATGACTACTTCAAAAGAATATTTTAATGCTAAGAAATAGGATTCAAGTCAATATTAATTTACTTCAAAGAAGATTTAATAGAAAAATAACTCACTTCTAAAAACGCGCTCAATTTACATGTTTGTTTACTATATTTGTTATAAACAATTTAATTCATTAACTTTTAAGAATATTTCACAATGTTGCGCTATTTCAGAAACAATTTAAATTTAGTTTAATGGGAAGGATGTGTGGTCTAGAGACAAAAAACGAAATTGATTAATTTATGACAACTCTGTTTATAGCATCAATTTTTGACGTTTGATTACAATTTATTCCTGTATATGAATCTAGCAGTCAATCCAACTGATTTGAGATAAAATGTAACGTTTTCAGCAGTTGAACACTGATATTCAGTCGAATGCACTAATATACAAATTTGGGATGATTTCATATATTTTATTATTCTAAGTCTGCGTCGGAACAGGAAATTTTTCAAAAGAATTACAACTCTGACTTGGAGCAGTTGATTTTATAAGAGATTTACATTTCCGGGTCAGCATAAGGAACGAATTAAATAAATAAAAACTCGCCAACAGAATTACAATTCTCTTAGTCAAGAAATACAATTTTTATACAAATTTTCACTTGGAACAGGGGACTACCCTCAAGAATTATAATTTTTATTTTCAAACATGAAATTTTCGTAAACAATTATAATCTGACTTGGGAAAGGCAATTTTTTAAATGGAACGGGAATTTTGAAAAATAATTTCAATTCTGATCCAGACGACGGAAACTTAACAAAATCTCTGTTCTGCCTTGAAAGAGTCAATTTTTTAGATTAGTCAGAAATTTTAGAAAATAATTTTAATTCTGATTTAGGAGAAGAGAATTTTTTTAAATCTTCGTTAAAATTGAGAATTATAATAATTCTAGTCTCAAACTTTAATAACGGATTGCGCTTAAAATTAAAAGATTATATAAATATTTATATCAGCTTGACGCCTATAATGTCTGAGATAACGATTATCAGTTTAAGTAATTATAACCTGATGTACCGGAATATTCATTATCGTTAAATTGTTCATCCAAGTCTTCATTAATGCATTATTAAGCTTTTTCTTTAACTAAAAAATATGAAGATTCTTTCTACAGTCTTAGTTCTTTTGGCTGTTATACTCAATTCTATTGGTGAATATAATAATATAATATGTCTGTAATTTTATGCACATTTTTTAAGCTTCACGAAAATCAAAATTCGTGCGATTTAATCTGCATTCTATTCTAATTTATATATTTTTTTAAACTTTAATCAAGTTTGTCGGAAATGATATGGAATATGTATTGTTCGTCGAATGAAAGAATTTAAAACTTCTTATTTGATCTATTCTTAATTGTTCAAAAATATGTTCAACCAAAAAAATTATATTTGAACACTCTAGCTAACTAAGTAGTTACATTTTTAACCATAAAAGATACAAATTTAATTGCATTGATAAAATGTAATTTCTACCTAGAGATGGATCCTTTAAATTCCTTTAAAATCCTTTAAAATTATGGTTCAACATAACGTAACTATTCAGTTCGCCTATAAGAAAAAGCGAGTAAAACGAGGAAGAGAAATTGCTTGAAAAACAAAAAAAAGGGCACTAGGGGAAAGAGTAATTCTACTCCTGATGTACATGTTTATTACCATCCGTTCTTGAGAGCTATATCTGATTGTATATATTCCACGAAGAAGTGTATTTTTTCGCTCTAATATTGCAAAGACTTCACTAGTGGTCGTTAACAATACAGCTTGTCCGCCTGTTGGCATAGGCACAACGGCACTATATCTTTCTCTCACTTGAATTGGTGCATCGAAAGGAAAAGTGTATCTTGAAATTTCGAATCGACTTGTTGAAATCTTGTGTGGAATAAGCCGAACACATCTGAGTTCTTCAATTTTGAATCAACCGAGGTCGACAGAAGAAAGACTGGCAGGAGGAGATCTGGACCTGGCTCGAAGTGAAGATTCGACAGGAGGAGGACTTCTGCCGAATCTTCTCTTCGTGCCAGGTCCAGACCTCCTCCTGCCAGAAATTCTTCTATCCGCCCAGGTGGACTTACAATTGAACAACTTAGAAATGTTCGGCTTATTCCGCACTCGAATCCGAACCGGCTATTCGAAATTCGGAGATACACTTTTGCTCGTGATGCACCAATTCATGTAAAAGGAAGATATAGTATCCCTGCGCCCATGCCAACCGGAGGACGAACTGCACAGGAGAACACAGGAGAAATGGAGGAATCTCCCTTAGGCAGTAAAAACGCAATCTTAAAGAATTTTCAAACAATAATACTAGACTGATTGGGTAAGTAGGTTAGTTCGATGAAAAGATTAAAAAAGTCAAGACGTATTTCATGGAGATTAAAAGATAGCAAATATTTTTAAATATATTTTGTGCTGTAATTTTCAATACCCTACGAATGAGTACTCTTGAGTATATTTTACTTTGAGTACTTAATAAGTTGATACCTCTGTAATAATTGCAGTTACTTTTGTCTTCCTTTCTTTTGTATATTGGTACGAAAATCGCTAAAGCAGCCTTACTTTTTTTTAAGTTCTTAATCATATCTCTAACCCCAGTGACACAGAATTTTTCAATTGGGTTTCCTAATGCATTATGTTCTATGTCGCAGTTCTGTTGCCCTATATCTTATCTCCTTGTAATTCTTTAAGATCTCTTTAAATAATAGTTTCATGGTTCCTGCAAAGCCGTTTTGTACTGTATTCTCTTCTTCTGTTCTGATTTACTTCTTGATATTCCTTGACTGGTCGTTTAACTTTCCTCTTTTTGTCTCTGTAGTCATTTTCAAGTCTATTCCTCTCATCATCGCTAAGGCTTGTGATGTTCAACGTTCTCTTGTACGCTTCTTTCTTTTCTTATCAAGCAGCCTCGATTTCATCATTCCACCATACATCGTCAGAATTTCTTCATACAACCGCTGTACCACACACTTCAGTCGCAGTTTTAATAACGATATCCCGTGACATAGGCTATGCGCCCTCTATATCTGTATTGCTTATAAGCGCTTCCCAAGTTGCTCTATCTATGCGTTCGTTTAATTTACTCTGAAATTCGATTCGCACTTCCGGTTTCTGTAAATTTTGAATATTTATTCGCGTTTCTTTCGTTGGTTTTGCTCTCTTTCTTCTCCATCCCCGCCCTAAATTTATTTTGGAAACGAGAAGGTAACGGTCAGTATTGCATTTAGAGCCTCTCATGACTCTTGTAACTTTTACTATTTCTCTTAGTCTTTAATCCGCAGTAACGAAGTTAATTATACTGTGGGTATTTCCTTTACGCGAGGTGCACATGTGGATAATTTTGTATCTAAACAAGTATTTGTAATAAATAGGACCTTTTCTAAGCATAAGCTATCTAATCTTACCCTGTTAGGATTTTTTCTTGAATCCTCAAAATTGCCTAGCACCCTTTTCAGCAGAATGTCAGTCATTTTAGTTTCTTTTGATTTTTTTATATTTCTTAGAAAGGAACCTGCTCTACCGATAACCTTTTTACCCTAATTAATGCGCCTATCTAACTCTCCATCTATTTTTCCGTCGCTTGTGAATAGGCTACCTAGGTATACGTATTTGTCAACTTGCTCTAAACTCTCATCATTCAGGACAATGTTGCACATTATTGTCTCACCTTTTCCTTCAAACACCATTACCTTTGTTTTATTCACGTTAATTTTGAGGCCCATGTTCTTCATGCTTGTATTAAGTTTTTTCAACATTCTTTGCAAGTCTTCGATTGTCTTTGCCATAACAATCTTGTCATCTGCAAAAGCCAAACCACGCACCTTCACCGTTTCGAGATCTACACCTTCTTCGTCAAAGAGGGCCATTCTTAGGCATATATTGTTTGTATCGCTTGTAGGAGCCATCCATGGACTTCATACTCTTTAAGGACTTTCCAAAGTTTATTTCTATTTACCTTTTCAAATGTACACATGATCTTCCTCGCATTAATCCACTTTGTACTTCCCATATATTTTCTTCTGTAATTGCCATTACCCTACGAATAAGTATTTTTGAGTATATTTTACTTACGGTACTTAGTAAGCTTATACGTCTGTAATTATTGCCTCCCAACTTGCCCCATTTACGCGTTCGTTTATCTTATTCTGAAAATCTATACGCTCTTCAACTAAGTAATTGCATTTTTAACCGAAACAGATTCAATTCATATGCATTAATGAGATGTAATTTTTAACAAGAGATGGATCATTTTTCAAAAATACAATAATATATTCCACACCCAACAAAATCATGGTTCCACATAACGTAATTATTCGCATTCAAGCAGAAAACCAGTAAAAGAAGGAAAAGAGGAATTCTTTGAAAAATGGTAAAAGGGGGGATAGAGGAAAGAGTGTGAAATATGTGAAAGAGAATACGCAAGGCACTCTTTTCTTTCACTTTTTTCCTTTGTCGAACAACTTTTTCTAATAACTCGATTACATTGATTTTTAAAATCATTTTTCTCTCTTTTGGAGTCTTTTTGTACAATTCTGCTGCTCAAATTCACTTTACTTGAGGTTGATTTTTTAAAGATTTTTTCTAAATTGAATTCTCTGTTTCTTGTTTCAGAGTTGAGTTTACAGTTCGAGCGTTCAACGGATGGCAACTCTACTCCTGATGTTCCTCGTCGTGGACATTCTTCTACTCTTGATTTGTCTCTTTCTCTTGCCATACCTCATTCTGCGCGTTCGCCGGCCAGGTCTCCTCCTCCTGCCGAATCTTCTCTTCGTGCCAGATTCAGGTCTCCTCCTGCCAGAAATCATCCTATCCGCCTAGGTGGACCGGTAAATTCGAAATTCGCAGATACACTTTTCCTCGTGATGCAGAAATTCAAGTGAGAGGAAGATATCGTACTCCTGCGAGCATGCCAACAGGCGAACAGAATGTATTGTCATCGTCGAATTATGAAGTCTTCGTGCAAGATATGGCCCTCAAGCACGAGTAAAAATAAACATGTACAGCAGCGAGGTTAAATTCATGACCACAGAAGAAATAGAGTGTTCTCCCTTGGGCAGCAAAAACCCAATCTTAAAGAATTTTCAAACAATAAGACTAGACTGATTGGGTAAGTAGTTTGGTTCGATGAAAAGATTAAAAAAGGAAAGATTTATTTCATGGACAATAAAATATAGAAAATATTTTCAAATCTTTCACAGATTTCAAAAGATTTGCATGATTTTAAAAGATTTGAGAGATTTTTTCAAAAATTTCAAAGTTTTCAAAAGCTTTCAAAGATATAAAAAGATTTCAAAGATATTAAAACACTTCAAAGATTTTAAAGGATTTCCAAGTTTTCAAAAGATTTAGAAGTTTTCAGAAGTTTTTAAAGTTTTAAAACTTTTATGTAAAAGTATTTCTAAATATATGCTCTAAATAGTTCTGTGTATTGCCTCTCCTAAAAACATGTTATAACTTCATGATAAATTTTAGGCGTTGTTTATACTGTTGATCGGGGAGTAGGCTTACAGCTCACATTGATTTTCCGAAGATTTGGGATGCTTTGCTGCTTTTATTGTCCCGTAATTTTGAACAGTTTTGTTTCTGGTTGTTATTAACCCATTAAGGCCCATGCCAAACCTGGGCAAGATAGCGCCAAACTAACTATGCCAATCGTGGCTAAATCGAAAAAAATACCCGTGATTTTTTTTAATGAAAACTGAATCTATAATATTACATGACACCGTTAGCCCGCCACTCAAACGTGATCTCTAACACGGTTTCAATAGAAAAAAATGTTTGCAAACTCAGTCACCCAACAATTAGCCTATGTTAGTCAAATTTCTAAATGTAATTTAGCTACGATTGGCATAGTTAGTTTGGCGCTATCTTGCCCAGGTTTGGCATGGGTCTCAATGGGTTAAGGAGGTCTTTTAAGAAACCAGTAGTATTGTGCGTAGTGAAAACATCAACTTGTACTCGCTTGCCTAAGCCCAACCCAAAATGGCATAAATCCTCTTTCGACTTCCCACATATTTTCTGCTGTTATTTTCAACACCCTACAAATAAGTATTTTTGAGTATATTTTACTTTCGTTACTTAATAAGCTGATACCTCTGTAATTATTGCAGTCGCTTTTGTCTTCCTATCTTTCGTATATTGGTACGAAAATCGCTTTTCTCCAATCGTCTGGGACTTCTCCCGTCTCGATATATAAATTTATCAATTCTACACCAGCAGCCTTACTTTTTTAAAGGTCCTTAATTATATCTCTAACCTCAGTGACACAGAATTTTTCAATTGGGTTTTCTAATGCATTATGTTCTATGTCGCAGTTCTGTTATTCTATATCTTCACCTTCGTATAATTCTTTAAGAGCGTCTTTTAAGGCGTCTACTATCCCATCTGTATCATATAGAATCTCATATTTTCTATATATCATGCAGACTATCTCGGTACTTTTGCTTCCATTCATCTTTTTAAATAATAGTTTCATGGTTACTTCAAAGCCGTTTTGTATTATCTTCTCTTCTGCTGTTCTGATTTTGTCTTTAATTTACTTGACTAGTCGTTTAACTTTCCTCTTTTTCTCTCTGTACTTATATTCAAGTCTATTTCCCTCATAATCGCTAAGGCTTGTGATGTTCAACGTTCTCTTGTACGCTTCTTTCTTTTCTTGTCGAGCTGCCTCGATTTCATCATTCCACCATGCATCGCCAGAATCTCTTCATACAACCGCTGTACCACACACTTCATCCGCAGTTTTATTAATGATATCCCGTCATATAGTCTATGCACCCTCTATATATTTATTGCTTATAAGCGCATCCTAAGTTGCCCTATCTATGCGTTCGTCTAATTTATTCTGAAAGTCGATTTGCACTTCCGGTTTCTGTGAATTTCCAATCCTTATTCATGACTCTTGTATCTTTTACTTATACTTTTATCCGCAGTAACGAAGTCGATTATACTGTGACTATTTCCTTTAAGCCAGGTGTACATGTGGATCATTTTAAGTCTGAACCAAGTATTTTCAATAAATATACCCTTTTCTAAGCACAAGGTAATCCATCTAGACAAAGGAATTTGAAAAGAATGCCTGTTAAAAATCAGAATTCTTCACAATTTGAAACATCTCTCTATCAAGAAATTGGAAAAAGCGAATGGACCGGGAATTTTCGAAAATAATTTTCATTCTAATTCAGGAGAATAGAATTTCTAAAAAAACTTTGTATTGCGAATTGTTATTTTAGTCCCAAATGTAAAAGATTGATTGAGTTTAAAAGTAAAAGATTATATAAATATTGATATCAGTTTGATCAAGTTTAGTGATTACACTTTTTTGCTCCTGATACTAACTCTAATGAAATGTAAATATCTGAGCAGGAGAATCTTGACGCCTATGGTATCTGAGATAAGGAGTGTAAGTTATAGTATTTATAATTTGATGTGCTAGAATATTCATTAGTTAAATTGTTCATCGCAGTCTTTATTAATAGATTGATTAGCTTTTCCTTTAATTGAAAATATGAGGATTATTTATACTCTCATCTTTTCATCGGCGGTTATCTTCAATTTGATTGGTGAATATAATAATATAATATGTATATCTCTAATTGTTATTTGCTTTTAAACTTTGATTTAGTTTGTTCGAAATGACGAAAAATTTAACCTGAATTTATTCCGGGGAAATCCATAATGTTTGAGTTAAAAAAATGGAATTCGGAATTGCTTATTTAGACACACATGGAGCGCTCTAAAAGTCAGCAAAAGCTTACGCAAGAAGATTTGTTCGTATAGGGGTGTAAATAAATCTTAATGTTTTTTATAAGAAGGGGACCAGATAAGCTTGCAAAAGAAAACGATTTACTAGAAAAAAGGATCCAAAGATTTTGCAACTTTTGACAAAAGTTCAGGTCCACTGTGAATATTCTCTTGAAAAAATGCGTAATTTATTTCTATATAAGTTTTGCAATTATGTTTAAAAATTCAGCAAATTTAGTTTTTCTTATCAAAGAGTTTGAAACTTCTTATTTCATCATTTTGTAATTATTTAAAAACATCTTGTACCATCAAAATTAATTTTTGACAAAGGTGTGAACTAAGTAGTTAAATTTTCAACCAAAACAGTATAAATATAATTGAATAATTTAATCTGTCAATTAATGGATGTAAACATTTTCAAAAAGAAAAAGTTGAATCAAATTGTTAAATTGTAAGCAAAATAATTAAGTTTTTAATCAAAAAATAAAAATTTAGACCAAAAAGATTAATTCCTAACCCAGGAATATAAGAAAGAGTGTGATATCTGCAGAAGAGAATACTCGTACACAAGGCGAACTTCTCCCACTTTTTTCTCTTGTTATACAAATGTGTCTCATAAAACGATCAGTGGTTTTGGAAAAATATTTCTCTCATTCGAAGTCTTTTTGTGCAATTCTATTACACAAATTAGCCTTTTGAGTTTATGTTTGTAAAGCTTTTTGCTAAATTAGATTTTCTGTTTGTTGTTGCAGAGTTAGGACTGAATTTCGAGTGCTTACCTAATGGGGCCCCCATTCCTGGTGTTCCTCGTGGCAGTCCTTCTAATTCTCCTGAAAAGACTCCTTCTGCCAGTCCTCGTTCGCAGCGTTCTCCGGTCAAGTCTACTCATCCTGCCGAATCTTCTCTTCGTGTCAGGTCCAGATCTATTTCTGCGAGACGTTCTTCTATTCACCTAGGACGATTTACAGTTGAGCAGCTTAGAAATGTTCGACTTATTCCTCACTCGAATCCAAATCGGCTTTTTGAAATTCGGAGGTACAATTTTCCTCGTGATGCACCAATTTATGTAAAAAGAAGATATAGTGTCGCTGCGACCATGCCAACAGGCGAACAGGCTGTATTATCAACGTCCAATGGTGAAGTTTTTGGAATATTAGAGCTAAATAATACAATTCTTCGTGGAATATATTCAATGAGATTTGGCCCTGCAGCACGTATAAAAATAAACATGTACAGCAGCGAGGTTAGAAAAATGACTACAGAAGAAATAAAGGAATCTCCCTTGGGCACCAAAAATCTAATCTTAAATAATTTTCAAACAATAACTGTAGACAGCTGTCTTCCACAACAATAATTGAATTTCTGTTGGTAATTTTAATATAAAATATTATGGTGACCGCAAAACTTCAATTTCAAAATTTCGTGATTTTTCCATTACCAACTTTTTTTTTTGCCTAACCTTAAGTATTCAAAGACCAATGCTTTATTCATGTAAAATTTTGTGCATCAAATATTTTATAATCGGAATAAAATAATACATGATTAAAACGTATTTTTTTACCAAAATGATGAATCTTCTATTGCAGCTGCTTATTTTTTAATTGAAGTTTTAATTAATTGTAATAAACTTGGTCTTGTCCAAATTTTATCGTAAGATTCTTGGAATATTTTCAGGAATTTATGCATTGACCTGAATGTTGGACCTTAAATGTGAATTTAATTTTAATCTAATTTAAGATTCTTAAATTTCAATTTAGCTGACTTGGATTGGAGGTCATTTGTAAATTTTTGTTTTTAAATTATGTTTTTTAATCAGATCAAAGTTCCAGATGGTCCTGAAGCCTTCAGAAAGGTTTAATTATGGTGTGATATCAACCAAAAGTTAAAAGGCAGTATCCTTCAGAAAAGGTTTTTCATTGAATGTCGAAGAAATGATGTTTTACCTAACAAAATATTTTTCTTGGATAATAAATTTAGAGATTTTTCTTTTCATAGTAATTTTTGCAATAGACAATTTGAACATAATTTATAGAGTTTTAAACTCTCAATGTTGAATTTACTGATCAGGGATGTTTCAAATCATGCTCTTTTTTTAAAAGTAAAAATTTCCAGAATTATAAGTGAATTAGAAGTGTGTTTACCACAGGATGAAATCATTGATCTTTTGAAGCGTCAGAGTTTCCTTAATTGAAGATTTTTGAACAATGATAAAAAACATGAGAAGAAACTTTCTATTTTCATTAATCAACAAAATAATGTTCAAGAGCAAAATTTAAATTTACACAAGATTTTTGAAGAAGAAGATAAGGATCCTTGGTTTGTGCATTTGGCAGACATTCAAGTTCCTGATTCAGTTACAGATATTCTCAGATTAGCTAAAGGTTTTAGTAAACATGAGATAAAAAGTAAATCGAAACAAATGATGGAAATAGTCAAAGATGTTGAATCAAGTATACACAAAATTCCAATATTAGATCAACATTTCTAAAGTTTTCATGGTAAAGAAAGGTTTCCTTAAAACAA
>CAKNWU010157144.1:2991-13126 GCA_932072015.1 Andricus quercustozae | reverse complement strand
AAACTTTTCAAAATATGTATAGTAGTAGTCCTGCATGCAAAAATAATGTTCGCATAAACAGAATTTTCGAAATTTTGCAACTATTTAGAAAAATTATTTATTGAAAATATCTCATAAGAAATTTCCCACTGCCAGCTAACAAAAATACGCACCTAGTGGATTTCGATGTACTTTCAACTGCTTAAGCCCTATTAAAATTGATGATCCATGAGGGTGGCTCTCTCCTTGTGAGTAATCACTTTATTACTGAAATTTAATATTCACTATAAAAAATTGTCTAACAATTATATGCTAAGACTTAATGAGATCCTAAAAATAGAAAAAATATATTATAATTTTAGAATCTGATAAAGTACAATATGGAGTACAAAAAAAACATATTTCACTGACATTTTACGTTGACTAATTCTATCATTTTTCTAAAGTTATATTATCCAACACAAAAATTATGTGCATGTAAAAAAAAAACTTTTTTACAAGTTAAAGTTCTGGAACTGAATCTTTGAATGGAATTTCGTATCTTAATCTGAATTGATGAAATAATAATTATTCTTAAAAATTTCCATTCATAAGAAAATGGTTACATTTTACGAGTCTAAGTAGCGATATCATTTTGATTCTTTAGCATTGAGTGCATTCAAAGAGTTCCACTTTTTTATAAACATTTTTTTTCTTTTAATGGTATAGCTAGTATACACTTTTATCTTTCTGCCTGTGCCCTCTCTGCTCTTTTTTTCTGCATTTAGTTAGTCTTTGATAGTCAGATCTCCCCTCCCCCTCCTTCCTCCACCGACCCTTCTGTAGCACCGAATTCGATATCCCGGAAACGCACGGAAACGAACCTTACAGCCGTTTTACGGTTGGGTGAGTGGCCTGCGATAAATGCAAATAGAATGCTGAAACACCAGAATTCGCGATAGTTGAAAGAACGACATCTGCAAAAAGCTAAATATCCGCGTGCTCTGTAGAGACCTTTTTCGATTACGGTATCCGTGCTGTAATGATGTACCCAGAAAGAATTTAGCACGATTTTGGCTAAAGGGTAAATAATTATTTTTAAAGTGGTTAAAAATGCTGTATTCTATCGAAAAAAATATTATCGAGATTTTCTTGTTGTTAAATTCGGGCCCAAACTAGCCTGACACGCCCAAAAATTGCATGAATCCACACTAGGTATTAGGCTATTTATCAGAACAATGTTGGAATAAAAAGAAAATTTTATATTATTCATATTAGGCATCGTCCATATATTATGTAACGCTTTTAGCGGGGAGTGAGAGAATAATGAAAAAACAATTGTTTTTATAGTGTTCATTTCTTATGTTGATTAATTTTAGACACCCTGACAATTTTTACAAAATGGTGAAAAAAATTTAGCTGATTTACACTTAGATATTTGTATAATATTGAAAGCTGACCAATGTCAGATCTGGGCCAGACGAGAGTGTCAAGACAATAATGAAAAAATAATTGTTTTTATAGTGTGTGTTTCTTATGTTAAGTACTTTTAGACACCCTGACAATTTTTACAAAATGATGTAAACAATTTAACTGATTGGCACTTATAAATTTGTGTGTGTATGGAAAGCTGGTCAGCGCCAGATCTGGACCAGACTAGACTGGCAAGCCTAGACGGTAGAGAGAAGTAAACAAAATTATTTTTTAAATATGGTTTTGGGGCATGCATTGAAGGTTATCTGATTGAGATATCCTTTTAGGATAACCGGTGATTAGGAAAAAATTACTTTCAAAAAGTAATATAAAATTATATTTTAGAACAAAAAATTATTTGATCAAGTAATAATTTGTTGAAATACCAACAAAAATTAAGTTTTTTTTTGTATTCGGTTCATGGGATAATTATTTACAATTTTCTTCATATTATTATTGATAACATTATTTCTGCTTGAAGGGAAAAAGCACACCACTATTTTTTTTTAAGGTGAAAAACTTTTTGAAGTTATTTCTTAGGCCACTTTAAAATAGTGAAAAAATGCAAAATTAGCATAATTAAAAGTAGTAAGTTTTCTATAAATGAAACACAAAAGGCACTAACTAGTGTTGCGGAATTTTCCGTAATGTTAGCCCTGAACAAGCTGGAAAAGGAGTTAGTCTGAAGGAAAATTCCGTAACGGTAGACAGAACAAAAATAGATAATGTAGAAGAAATTATTTTAAATTTAAAATAAGTTTTCCATTAATTAAATCCAAGAAAAATTGAACTTGATCAAAAATGATTTTATCTAAAATATGATTTACGTAACAATGGGGGTAAGGATTATTGTCTATTGCTGTGGTAGTGTTACAAGGGGGGGGGGGGGGCCTGGACGACCTCTCAGGTATTTATATGAACTTTAGAGAAAAAACGAGACATAGTTTTGCTGGCCTAAGTAGGGTCCAAATTAGCCTAACGCGTCTGGCAAATTTCGTATATCAACGTAGGTCTTTATCTAATACATAAAATCTTCATACAAAAATGCAGGTATCGAAAATTTATACGAACCATAAGTAGGCTTACGACAGTTTGCGTAATTTGAATCTAGAGTTTTTATAAGAACAATATAAAGATAAAAACTACCCTCTTAATTAGTTATATTATGCATTAATATTAACTTTAAGAAAGTCGAACAAGATATTTTCCAATGGCCTAATTAGGGCCCAAACTAGTCTGACATGTTTGGTAAATTTTGTAGATCTATACACTAGGAATTAGTCTCATATCTCCAATTTCTACAGTTTGCCACGTTTTAATATAGCTTTTTGATAAGATGCATACTAATATAAAAACAAACTGCTAGGTTATTTCTATTAATTCATAAGATTAAGTATTACAATAGAATCCAATATCGGAAACTTCATCTAGGGATAAATAGGCCCTGGGTAGTTCGATGATTCTCGAAATTCGCGAATTGCTATGATGATGATTATTATTATGATACCAGTTAAAAATGGTTGATCTCGAATTTCGATCCCCCGACCTCCCCAAAAACCAATCTGTAATTAAAAAAATCCCTGTATTTATTGAATCAAGCAGATAGAGCCTTCATACTGACGGATTTTAGCTGGAAATTACAAAATGTTATTTTAGCATGAATCTTTTGTTATGCCGTTATATACTTTTTACGCTGTCTCAATCTAGCAGACTCTAATACGAATGTTTATTTTCGTCCGCATAAGAATTACTCCAAAAATACCTACCTCTAATCATAAAGAAACTAATTTTTTTTGACAAGGAACCCTGATGTATATTTTTGCGAATCACCGTTTCACAAAATTATAATTTTTTCAAATTGCTATTTAAGCTGATTTTTATTTTTCAGAATTATTATTTGGCATCATTTTTATTATTCCTATTCCCCATTTTTCATAATTTGGATTATTTTGAATGACTACATTACCTACAATTAATTTATGCGAAAATACCTACTTCACAGAATTGGCATGTAACCGAAATTTCAATTTACCTACATTACATCCAGCATAAAAAAGCGGCGCAAAATTCAAATGCAGCCAATCAGCATTCTCCATTTGAATTTTGCACCATCATTTTGTGCTACATGTAGTATAATTAACATGACATTTCGGTTACATAACGATTCGATGAATTGGGGATTGTGACAAATGGTACCTCTTGTAAATGAACTTTAGGTTATATTTATGTGACTATTCGGAAAAATTTAAATGATTACAAATGTCGATTGAAAAATATAGAAATAAGGGCAAAGTGTAATTCGAAAAAATAAACTTTGGGGCAAATGACGATTCTGAAATATAAAAATTAGGCCAAATGGTAATTCGAACTAATAAAAATTGAGTTTAATTGCGTCGTCCATGAATGACGTCACACTATTATTTTCCGTTTTTATTCCTACCCTCTTTCATTCATCATTGTGCCTATACAGGCAATTTTTCAGAATTTAGGCCTCCCTACACCGTGAATGCGTGACATCATTTATTAATCACGCCAATGGTAACTCGGAAATAAATATTAGGCAAATGTTATTTCAGAAAAGAAAGTTGGGCAAATATCAATTTCGAAATATATGAATGAGAGCAAATAATAATTCTGAAAAATAAAAATAAGGGAAAATGACGATTCGAAAATATAAAAATAAGGGCCAACGGTATTTCGAAATTAAAAACAATTATTCAAAGTACGCACCACGCGCCTACAAAAAAGGATTTCGTCGTTCAAACCTCCCGCTCCTATACCTTCCCTCCCATACTCCCTCTACATTTCCCTACTTCCCAATCCCCTCACTTCACCCTTTGACCATCCTTCCTTCACATCTTCCTTCTTTACTTCCCCCTGTCCTCAATTTCCCAGCTAAGACTCCCCTTACCCTACTTCCCTGCCCCAAAACATCACTTCCCATACCCTACTCAAACTCATTTCTAATCATTGCCCCTACTTCCCCTCCCTAATTTCCTCTACTTCCCCTCTGCTCATTTTCCCAACTTTCCCTCCCCTTTTTCCCCTCAATACCCCTACTACCTTCCCTTTATTTCCTCTCATTTCCCCTACTTTGCCACCCCTCATTTCCTCCCATTTTCCTTGCTTCTCCACCCCTCAGTTCCCATAATTTCGCCTCACTTGCCCACACTTCCCCTCCTTAAAAAAAGTACGACGGACTGATAGACGGACGGACGGACACCCGACCAAAACTGTGAGGGTCTCTGGCCGAGGCTACGAAACGTGAATTAGGTCAAGTTATAATTCAGTAAAAAATAATTTGGGCAACTGTTAATTCGGAAGTATAAAAATTAGGGAAAATTATAATCAGGGAAAAAATAAGGGCAAATGGAAATAGAAAAAATGTGTGATAATGATTATTTAAAAAACTTAAAAATTAGGTTAAATAATAATGTGCACAAATACAAAATTATGTCAATTGGCGATTCGGAAATAAAGATCGGGAAAATGGTAACTCGAAAAAATAAAAAATAGGGCAAATGACGATTTTGAAATATAAAAATTAGGACAAATTGTAATTCGGAAATAAAAATTAGGGAAAATGTACATTTGGAAAAATAAAACTAAGGTCAAATGATAATGCGTACAAGTGAAAAGTAAGTCAAATGGTAATTAAAAATAGTAGAAATTAGGGTAAATGACGATTGGGAAATATAAACATTAGGAAAAATAGTAATTACAGGACAGAATTAAGACAAATACTAATTTGGAAAAATAAAAAATAAGGTAAATGACGATTTGAGAATATAAAACTCAAAGGCAAATGGTATTTAGAAAAAAAATTATGACAAATGGTCATTCGGAAATAAAATTAGGTCTAATGGTAATTCTAATATAAAAATAAGAGAAAATGGTAGTTCGGAAAAATACAAATTGAGGTAAACGACGATTCGGAAATATAAAGGTTATGAAAAATGATAATTCAAGAAAAAATTAGAACAATGGCCACTCGGAAAAATGGTCATTCGGATAAATAAAAATTACATCAAATGGTAATGTGGACTAATAAAAAATAAGTTAAATGGTATATCGAAAGTCAAAATTAGGGCAAATGTTAATTCAGAAAAAATGGGGTAAATGTGGATTATGATATATAAAAATGATGCTGAAGGGTAATTCTGAAAAAAATTAAGGAAATTAGAATTTGGGATATATTAATGCGCGTCTCATCATAGAATCGGATGTTAACAACTACTTTTCCACGGATCGCTAAATTTTAAATTTTGAATAAAAGGTTGATTTCTCTTCTAAATTTCGAACTGTAAGAGACGAAGATTGTGGAAAGGTTTGCAAAAGGATGGCGACAAGGCATCGTGGGGGTTACATACGATATTCTAATGGATCCTCGCGAGTATAAGCGGCTCACATTTAGTCGAATGGGTGAAACTGCAGTTATTTGCGGTGCACTTCAATCGAATTGGCTGCCGTTTGCATAATCTGCAGCGACGCGACGGCACGTACGTGAAACGCGAATATTTGTGGATCGGGTTCTTCCATCGGGGTAGGGAAGTCGTCTTTCTCTTGTTCTCCGCCCCCTTCCCCTGTACTTTTGATATCCCCATCTCCACCACTTTTCGACCCATATCCGATCCCTAAACGTTCAAATCCGCTCCGTCTACCGTCCATACCTCTTTTTTACTTCTCATATACTATCTCTCGGTTCACTCAACTTCCCCGATAGCTCCACAAACATTCGACGAAATATGTCTCTAACCCCTGAAAGGCCATTCGCTCATTCTCGAGCCAAAATCACCAGTGAATTCTATAGCTATCTGATAATATTGATAATGGACGATTTTTCATCAGCTTTCGCTGCATGGTGCTATACGTATATAAGTACTCGTACATTACAGAAGAAGCGGTAGAAAATCAAATTTCTCTAAAATTAGACTAGAATTTAAATTGCATCTATCCCTTTCTTAAAAAATCGTCGTCAGGCGATCTCGCATATACATTTTTTCGAAAACCTAATTTTATTTTTGGAAGATTGCAAAATTTATACAAAATTTGAGTAAGTTTAAGAGATATTTGAAAGTTTTAAAAAGATTCCGAAATAATTTAAAACTTAAAAAGATTTCCAAACTTGAAAAGATTTTTAAAATTTGTTAACAAAATGTAGATTTTTCAAGATTTCGAATAAAAATTAAAGAAGAGCTTCTTAAAAATTTTGAAAGGTTTCAAGAGAATAAATAATTTTGTTATGATTTCTGGGAAATTTTCAAATGATTTTTTATATTGAAAAATTAATTTTAAGAGAATATTAACAAAGAATTCAAAACGTTAAAAAAGATTTTCAAAATTGTTAAAAAAGAATTCAATAGATTATAAGGCGACTTTTTTGAATATGCAGAATGCTTGAAAAATTTTATGAGAAATTTGAATCATTTTATAAACTATTCAGAAGGTTTAGAAGTTTCGAAAAGATTAAAAAATAATTTTAAAGTTTGAAAGAATTAAAAAACAATTTAAAACTTATCAAAATTGAAAATAAATGTAGACTTTTAAAAGTTTTAAAAAATATACAAGAAGCTTTTTATGAAGTTTAAAAGGTTTTAAGTGAATTAGACAATTTTCTTAAGATTATTGAGAAAATTTCAAATGATTTGTTATTTTGAAAAATAAAATATAAGAGATAATTGAAAAAGATTTTAAAACAGTTAATACGATTTTCTATAATTTCGAGAAAGAGTGTGAAAGATTTTAAAGAAAAAAATTCAATTATTTAAAAAAAATTTTAACAAAATATAGATCTTGACAGCTTGCGAACAAACGTGTAAAAGCTTTTAATGCATTTTCGAGTCGACCGTTTCTTTGAAAATTCACCTCACAAAATACTTCAGTCATAAGAAACACGAATTTCTGCTAATCAAGAGTATGGTTAAATTAAATTAAATAAAAAAAAGAATATGTAGTATAGAGGGAAATCGAAGAAAGTGAATAATTTTATTTCCCTTTAATTCTCTTAAATATTTGCATAGATTCTATAATATTATCTTAGATGCTGAAGAACTGCTTGCTTGTTTATTTTATCACAAAAAATCAAAATCGATATAAATGTTCTTCATCCCATATACTAAGGAACCGAAACTTGATCCTTTGTACGGAGTAAGTGAAACCTAATTTTTTATTCGGACTTTTCCGAACTTGATTCCATATTGCATGGAGCAAGCAAAATAAACCTTTTTGTAAACAAAAATAACCTCTAATGATTTTGAATTTTTTAAAATATTTTTGTTCAAGTATATACAATTTTAAGGTCTTAATTTTAAAAATAGATTTCCCATTGATCAATATTATGGTAAAACGTCCAAATGTTACGATTTACTCGATGCCCGGGGCTACGCAAAACTATTTTTGAATGACCTTTTTGGTTCCTCAAGTAAATTCCTTTTTTTCTGTCTAATATGATTATCCTTTTAATATATTCGTAGGAGTTATTAATAAAAGAACCAACATTATAATTAACGTTTTATATTGCTATTTCCATCGATACCGGCTAGCTACTTTAGTACTTTAATAAAAAGGCTTAAGTGGCCATTTCTACCCAACTCTACTTTAATAACTTTATTAAATTGGTTTATTCATAGCACGAAATTGAAAAATAACGCAGTAAAACAGAATGCTTAGAATTAAAATCGTTACCGCTTAAAATTGTGATGATCTGAAATTCAGAGATGTACTTGAATCCAAGAAACAATTGTCTAAATTTAAGAAGGCTGCTATCTGAATTTCAGAATTTAATCATACGTTTTATTTAAAATTTGTTTCCAATAATTAAAAATTTTGGTTCTACATTTGAAAACTGTTTTTATTTCACAGAACTACAACTTATCATTATTATTGAAATTCGGAATTTTACATAAATAAGTTAAAGAATGTATTCATGAATTTGGACTTTAAGCAAGGAAAGACCAGTTTCTACAAAAAATTCAAAGTCTAAAGCCAAAAATAAGTTTGACAAAACAGGAATTGTGCTGGCTTACACTCAATGAATAATAAATTTCTTTCCCTGTTGTTAAATGATATAATACTAAACCTTACGAAAAACTCAAAACTTACAAAGCTCAAGATTAGTAAATTTACTAGTTTATAAAACGAAGAATTGTTATAATTTGTCTTTAACCCTCTGTGGCATAGTGCCATACATGCATAGCACCTTACTTTTGACCTCGCGTTTTTAATTATTTTACACATAGTTTTTTACAAATTACAAAAAGCAAGTTCAAAGTGTCATATGTTTTTATTGGATATTAAGAAACCTTAAAAACTTTCAGCAATGGAAAATTTTCTGAAAAGAACATCTATAAGGTCTTCTGGGTCGCTGCTTACGAATATGCAGTCAAAATTCAAAATGGCGGACAAAAAATTAATCAATTGTTACCATAGCTTCAAAATGGGTCCTCGGGGTTCTTCTTGTTGACGGATTACGAATCTGAAATAAAAATTCAAAATTACGGATCCAATGTGGCAAGCAAAAAAATTAAAAATTACAATTGTATCCACCATTTTTAATTTTGGAATTTTGACTTTAGATTTGTAATCAGCGATCCATGTAACCCCCGAAAACCCAGTTTGAAGCCACAAGATTTTTTTTATATTTTGGTTCGCCATATTAGATGTCATTTCGAATTTTAAAATTTGGACTTCAGATTCGTAATGAGCGACTCAAAAACCTCCTGAGGATTCATTTTTTAGCTGCAGGACTATTTTTTAAATTGTTTGGCCACCATCTTTAGCTCACTATTTTGATTTTTTGGGATTTTTACTTCAGATTTATAATAAGCGATCCGCGAAACCTCCAAGAACCCATTTTGAAGCCACGGAACTTATTTTTACATTTCTTGTCCGTCATATTGGATCCACCATTTTGAATTTTTTAAATTTCAAATTTGTAATCAGCGACCCCAAAAACCGTCCGTGCACGAAGTTTCAACCAATTCGTATGCAAGACAAAATGTACGCATCCAACGGTTAACCTTCACCCGTTCGCGTGGGCGGTCAAGTGACCGCCTTTTTGGAATTTCCAATGTCGTGCTCACCAGTGAGCTTTGGGTGAGATGGGAGGGGCATGTATTCTTTAGATACACTCACGACCGCAATTTCCGCTATTTCCGGCCAAAAGTTCCTTTTTTTTCTTTTTTTGTGTGCCACCTACTCGTAAGTTGATTATATATTGTAGTTTCAAGTTACAAGTGTCAAGTTATGTACTTTTTGTCAAGTGGCCTTTTTTGAAGTGTCAATTATACTTGAGTATATTCTTGTTTTATTCTAGTCTCATTGAAAAAAATTATATTTTTGTCGAAAAAAAGTTGAGAAAAAAAATATTTTTCAAGCTAGAATCTATATTATGTTGATGGCTAACTATATGTTCTTTAAATATAAAATTTTGATAAGAAAGGTGTTTGCCGAGTTTTATCAGAGTGTCTTTGCTTTCATGGCAGTTAATAATTCACAAAAAGTAGAGAAAACAGCATGATAATCATGAAAAAATGTGGGCGGTCAACCGACCGCCCGCGCGATCGCCCGTGTGACTCAAGTTGGCGCGAACGCATGAAGGTTAAAGACACATTTCTCCATGGTAAAATTTTATCAAATTAACCCTTTTTGAAAACAACCAAAAACTCAAAGAACACAAAATCCTAAAAATGCTCATTTATGAGAC
>CAKNWU010157060.1:4877-15951 GCA_932072015.1 Andricus quercustozae | reverse complement strand
CATCCAAGTACTAACCGCGCCCAACACTGCTTAACTTCAGTGATCTAACGGGAACTGGTGTTTCCAGCGTGGTCTCATAAAGCAGAATGCAGATATTCTCAAATTGCAAAAGAATCATTAGTGAAAAGTTTCATTGTTATATCTGTGCCAAGAAAGTTCTCGTAGAAACTGATCATAAGCCTCTACAAATGGGTTTCAAATAATCAATGAATCAATTTCCGCGTTTGAGCAGAATTTTCAATCTGTGAAACAATTTATAAAGCCAAGCTTTTAATTTTCTCAGATGGAATTACCCCGACAGACAAAGCGTTACTTGCGGAAAGATTTAATATATTTTTTAAATTATGCATATATTTGTATACTAATATATTTACCGATCGAGTTAAGGATGGTTGCCAAAGTGAAGACCACATTATAAACGACCCTCATTTTTTTCAAGTAGAAAAACTGAACAATGTTTTAATAAAGAATTACAATGTATATAATATATCCTATAGCCGTTATCTCAAAGATTACAGGCGTGAACTTCGTCAGTCTGAGATATTTACATTTCATCACAGTCAGTTGCAAGGCTAAAAATTTAATTACCTGGCACACATCCTCTTCAAGAAGTCAGAAATATCTCCGATAAAGGCCATTCGACGTAGAATTGCATGAACCATCTAAAAGATTTATAATGCATTCAAAGTTTGTAAAAAATAAAGCTCAAAACTGCCAAATTTTGACGATACCGTTACAGAAGCGAGTTTAATAAGAAAACAAAAAATTCGAATTGATTAAAAACGCAACAATAAATAAATAGATTTCCGAGCAAAAATGTTCCGAATTGAAAAAATGCACCCACACCGGGGAACTTTTCTCTTTCTGTGCCTTGTAAAGCCTTTTCGTAATCACCCTGAGAAACTTGACAGCCACATTGGTACCATTTTGAATGTTGACAGTTTGACCTCATATTCGAAATAAGTGACCTAAGAAACTTTGTAATAGAAAATTTTAACCTTGTCGGTTCTGTTTTGAAAGGTTTGATCATCCATATTGGATCCGCAAAATTAAATCTCCAAAATTACTGAGCATAAGAAAACAGCGAGATATTATTTGAGTTTCAAATCGAAATTTGATCAGAAAAAAACGCCCTGAGTTGCGAGTTCGGCTACGCACAAAACTTACCATTACCAAAACTCTCCGCTAATGATAAACTATACAGTAAAAAAAGATTTTCATCCAGAACGTCAGTCTAAAATAATCCTTTTCTCGGATTCTGTCGCAGGAAAAACTCAAATTAACCATATTTAAATTCTTAATTGAATTTTCAATGCAACTAAGTATCGAAGCTTTGCACGAATTTCCTATCCGCGGCCATTCACATTGTGTATGCGATTGCAATTTTGGAATGAACGCTCAGAAGAAAAAAAGCGAATCGAAGCGTTCAATGATTATTGCAATTCAATTCTTAGTGCTCATAATCCTTCTTTCACCAAAAAGAATGAAAATTAATTAAGTTAATTGAAAAACTTAATTAATGATTTGAACGATCATCACGTCACCGAGGCATTAGAATCCATCCAATTGGACGTGCCCGGTACCCATAGAGAAAGATGTTCGTGCTTGAAGGGGGTTAAACTTCACAAGGGGATGACCCGCGTATCAGATGTCACCTCTGTGACAATCGAGGCTACCGATTTTGATAACGACGATTTTCCTGCAGACGTGGAGGCATTACGTACTGTTGTAATATCCCGTCAAAACACAATGACTCATGCAATTCACCATACCCCTAATAACCTCGAACTTTCTTTTAATTATGCCAATTTCTATGGGCTGCCGGACTCCTTCTCTCTGATGGATCATCCTTCCTTATAGATTAACAGCGATTTTTCAATCCCCGATGCATTTAGATTTCCGGAGGATATTCGAAGAAACACACTGAATTTTCCCAGTATTCCCTATAGCTCTCTTACTGCAAATTTGAGGCGGAATACTCTGAGCGTACCAAGAGCGGCCCACTTTAGCTTATTGAACTTACCAAGCGTTCCTCATAGCCACCTCTTAGAAAATACCCGCAGGGACACTATAAATTTACCACGATCGTCCCAGTGCAGTTCTTTCAACATACCAAATGCCCCTTATAGCAATCTCAGTTCTGGAATAGCTCAAATGATCCTAGGCAGCCTTCGTTTTCCAGAAATACCTGCCCGTCACTCCGAATGCCACCAAGTTCAAACAGGCGTCATTCCTAGGTTCACGCCCCAACGGAACCCCTACAAAATCTATACCCCTACGTACGGCACTATGAAAGCAGCGTTGCAGTTAGAAATTAGGCAGATTAAGCCTGGGAACAACTGACTGGACTGACTGGATAACCGAAGTCTTCACAATTTTGGGGACATTTGAATCAATCTCAACAACTCTTGGCTGTGAGAAGTATGGAACTCTCCCAAGATCTGTTCTGGGATTAAACATGTTCTTGACAAATTTAACGGAGAAATTCTTCGCCTGAGCAGGAAAGAAGATTGGACTGCAACAGACGTAGTTTTACAAACTGCTCTACAGCCTTCCACATATAAAATACTTTAGTACTATTTTAAGACAAACTGGGTCTATTCCGTGGCTCTGATATTAGATCCGAGGCATACAACTGAAGCTTTCAAGTCAATCAGCTGGGGGAAAGAATTGGTAAATGATTCCATTCAAAACTTTGGGGAAATGTACCGAACAAAGTACTACAAATCTCAAAATGAAGGTAATGAGGAGAATCAACTTTCCTGCCAAAGAGAAAAGGAGCATGATAATGCTATAAATCTACATTTTGATGTGGACTCCTTTTATGATTGTAAAAGATCCACGTCTGCATGAGCTGATTTAACCAAATCTGTCGCGAATTGCAAGAGACATTTTGTGTACATCTGCGAATTCGGTTCCAGCTAAAAGAGTATTTTCACGCGCTGCGGTTAAGATCCGACAACATCGAAATAGGTCAGAAAGCGATTCAGCTGAATTTCTTTTATATTTAAACTCATGGGTGACATATATATTGGCTAAAAAAATCCAAGATATGCTTCATTTTCAAAATCAAATGGATGAAAATACGGAATGATTGAAGAGAGACACATTTATTATATTACGTGTATGTTGTATGTATTGCGACGTTGCATTCTATACCATGCCCAAATTAAATCAATATTCACGCCCAACCAACTTAAATTTAACTTCAAGTTCATCAATAAACTGTACCTGGTTGAGCACAAACTCCATTTATGAACTGCTTGTCACTTCGCTGTTCCGAACCGTTAATAGACTGGGGGGGGGGGGGGACAATTGGAAATTTAATAAAATACGCTCCACGGCTATGCAGTCATGACTTCACTCCACAACACCCACACTTTTACACAATCACGACTAGGAAGTCGTTAATCAGTACTATATACACTAATGCCCCATTTCACAACAATTGGAAGCAAGAAGGAAACAGTTAACATGTGGTAAATTGGGATAGTTGCCATCGGCTGTTATGCTCTGAACTGTCAAAACACTAGCAGCCGATAATTTCCAGCGCGCACTACGTACACTAGGTGTGTCGGAATAGTGTTTGCGTCGCGCCCGCGGCCCAGGTTAGTGAAGTGACTCGCCATAGACTACAGACTAGGCGAGCGAACGAACTAGATAAAATGGCGAGTCACTGTAGGACGCTGTTATATGAATGCCCCTTTACGCATCTTGGCTAAGGGTAGTTGCTGGTCTGTGTATGCAACCCATGGCCCACGTGCCAAAACTGTAGTCCGCGTTGTCCTCGTTCATTCTGTGTACGAACATCTTACTAGTCACTAAACTTGTTACTCCATCGTGCAAAAAAGATTGTTGAGCCTGGTAATTATCCTCGGGAAGCTACTAAGGATTTCGAGACTCAAACTGAGCAACCTTGATTGAGCGTGAAATATTAAATCTGGACTTGGCACCTAGCCAGACTTTTTGCTTGAGCGTTAAGCCTTATCGTAACTAACGATAATAGGGAGATTGAAAGGTATGTCCTTCCATTCGCCTTCGTAAATTTATAAATTGTGCGTGGTTGAGATTCAGTGTGGTGGGGACGATGCATAAAAGAGGAATTTGAATGAGCTTTTTCATTTATGGAGTATGGGGTGGTTAGCGTGAAATAAAGCCCTGTTACCGCGTATGTTCGATAGTGGGTTTATTATAATGACGATCGTCCAAGTTGGTGGCGACCTTAACCGACCTTTCATTTTGAACATTCCCCACCATGTTGGAAGGTCGCTGATACAAAAACCATATGATTAGAGTATAGTACTCAGTAGTTGATTCACAGGCATTATTTGATTTTATGGTATAGTACTCCAGAATTGATTCACAGGAGTTATTCAGTTTTCTAAAAATTGATTGAAATGTATTAGTCGGAATACGGGTTTGATCCATAAATTAGTGAATCCTAGTTATTTCGGAGGGTCGTCATTGAGCAGGTCAAATAACCGACTCAGGTCCAAGATGGCGGCAACCTTAAACGACTTTTCGTGTTAGAGATGGACCACCATTTTGGAACTACCATGCTGGAGGGTCGTTGGCTGAACATTTAAACCATTAGTTCAGGTGTAATCTAATTATTAAGATGGGGAATTCAGGTCTATAATTACCCCTGACGTTTCAGTGTTGGCTTAGATATGGCCAGTAGAAAATAAAATAGAAGTTAGGATTTCTGATAAGCCTATGCCTGGGCCAATAATATCATTAATCATATCCCAAGACATGGTTTACATAACAGCAGAATACTAAAATAGGCATGTAAAAAAATTGTTACAACGTAACAATCTAGTCAGATCTCGTGTGGATCTTGCTGAATCTGACAACAATTGTATGGATCCAGCCTGCATCTAGTCGCATGTGGTATAAACCTGACCAGATCTAACTGTAATCTTCCCAAAGTCTTTTTAATTTAATTAAAAGTAGCCTACGTCTACTGGGATCTAGCTCAGATCAGATCTAGAACTGGCTAGGTTCGACTAAATCTCATTAGCTCATTAAAACAACATCAGGCGAGGTGTGGCATAGTCTCGTCACATTAGTTCTATTCGTTTTAATGTTTAATGACTCCTTAAAATCTATTCTTGCCCCTATATTCGCGAAGTTCTGGAAAAACTTTTAGAAATCCAAAAAATAATTATTTTGTTATAGTTTTACGCAAACACTCTTAATAACCATAGAAACTTTTAAATTATGTACGAGTTCTAAAATAAGATTATTTTAATTAAGGAAAGTGATATTGCCATTAAAATTACATTTGCACATGTGATTAAAAATAATCCTCGAGAATTTATCAAATTCCCACCTATAAAAACTATCATCACGAAAATATTCTGAAGGTTACCATGATAAGAAACATAAAAAGATGTTTTTACTCCATCGCATAAACTTCCCAGTTGAACAAATTTAGCTGAAAATTCCATCTAGAGTTTCCAGTTGGAAAATCCAGATTAATCACCGCGCCAATTCTCCAAGTGGAAAATGAAGTGGAATTTCCAGCTGGTTTTACTAGTTGGTTCCTCCGATTGTTTTTTCCAGCTGGTTCTCAAACTGCTTTTGAAGAACACATTTTCCAACTTTTTTTAAAGGTGTCCTCAAGTTTATAATTAAAAAGTAGGACCCCTTCAAAAAGTTAAAAATTTTTTTCACAGGTTGAAAAAACCAGATGATAAAACCAACTGGAGAATTAGCGTGGTAATCCAGCTAGGTTAAAAATAATTTCTATCGTTTCAGATGTTTTCTATTCTTTAATTTTATTTATATTCAGCAAAAACTACCTACTAGTTATAAAACCAACTAAAACTAGTTGGTTTTACATTTGTTTAATTCATTAGAATGTTATATAATATTATATAACATAATATTTCATCCCATAATTCGAGGTTTTCCGTTGCCCTAGTTATCAAACAGTAGTTATTTTTCAATGCCACAGCCAAAGATGTGTAATAGCTTATAAATTCTGATCAATTAAGAAAGCCTCGCTACAAAATCTTTTGCTATGAACGTTTTTCATTATAAGTCGACTTGAAAATCAACCCGCGCATCAAGGAAGGTTCCCAGGGAAGGTTCCGGGAATGTTCGTGAAAAATATTCGCATGATATAATTGTCACTAATTTAATGAATTAAATTCCTTACGAGCATTCCCAGAACCTTCCTTGGGAATCTTTCTGGATACGCGGAATTTTACCTACTTCCGGGAACCTGCCTGGGACATTTTTCGTAATTGTCCGAACTTTACATTGAAATGTTCCAGGAATGTTCAGGGAAACTTTTGTACTATTCGGGTAGTTTATTTGAGAATCGAGGGAATCGTTCAAGGATATACGAAGCATCAGCTGCACTCAGGCGGAATCAACAGGAATCAATCGTACTGATGCAGCTCATTGCGCGCAACTGTCAGAATGATCCCTGTTTGTTCTTCTGAGTTTAGATTCGATTCTTTTCTTATTGTCAGAATCAAACTGAATTATGCTTCAAGTGTAGAATCGCATGCATCGTGAGCTAATTAACGGAATAATTATGCTCGGGTAGAATTGATTTTCGAGTGAACGGCCCCACGTAGAGGACATGACGTGTATAACCTGTTCTACGAAAGTTGTGAGTTCGGCTATGCGCAAAACTTACCATTACCAAAGGTCTCCATCAATGATAAATTTCATCAAAGATTATTATGGCCTTTTATTTTTAATATCCATATATACAACACTGATTAAAGTTACATATTTCATTACCTACATTTTCCTAATTTAATTGTTAGTTTAGAAGATTGTTGTTTGCACGACGTTTTACATGCTCTACCTTGAAATTCATTTTGATTAAGCGGCGGCCACCTATTGGAGTTTCATTCATTTCGTTTTGATTCAATCGGGTAACGGTGCTGGTTCCCATGTTTATTTTCACTCGTCGCATACTATAATTAATATGTGAATATATTCCAGCAAGAACATTACAACTCTCCAATATTGCAAACACATCACCATCGGAGTTTGATAATACGATTTTTTCTTCGGTTGGAACAGGCCCAAATGCATACCTTCCCGTTCGTATTTTGATTGATTTAGTGGGAGGAAAAATGTATCTTCGAAATTCGAATATTCGTTGCTGATTCCAAGGGCAAATAAGCCGAATAGATTCAATTTTTTCTACTCCACATCCACTTCCATCAGGAGAAGGAAGTGTTATAGGTGGAGCTATGGACTTGGAAGTCGGATCACTCATTTTAAGAAGAGGCCTTCTAGGAGGAGACTTAGATCTCACACGAAAAGGAGACAAAGAAGATGGCCTGGCACGAGGTACACCAGGAATGGCTTCACCATTAGGTAAACAGTCAAATTGTGAACTTAATTCTGCAACAAGAAAGAGATTATTACATGATTTTTTAAAGTACGTCTGTATTTCCACCATGCCTGTGATTGTCAAATTTTTAAGATAGAGTTGCACATGATTTAAAGAATGCAATAGGACTTCTAAGTATTTTAACGATTTTAGGGGATTTCACCAATTTTGAAGGATTTCTAGCTGTGTATTTCTCGAGTAGATTTCTAGAGTATTTATTCTAAATGATTTATACAGATTTTTAACTATTTCAAAGATTTCAAGCATTTAACAGGAATTCGAAATGGGTTAATTGATTTCAAAGGATTTCTACAGATTTCAGCAGATTTGGAAGATTTTAATGGAATGAAAAGTACTTTCAATGGTAAAAAGAGTTTTAAGAAAAATGTATTTCCCCCAAAATCCAACCAAATAAACATTTTTCTTTTCCGATCCAAAATATCCCATCCCAAATAGGTTTAGAAAGCGTAGAGTGGGGATAAGCGAGAAGATAGGGACTGAGGAGTGAAGGGAGTTTTTTAAAGAATCATTTCAGGGCTCAGATTCAAGGAAGAGGGATGGTGGGAGCAGAAGAACGCGGGAGGCAGACATAGAGGAGTTGGATGATGAGGAGATAGAGAAAGAGATAAGGAAGTTAAGAAGGTAAAAAGCAGCAGGGCTGGATGGGATAGAGAACGAAGTATGGCTGTTTAGTACACAAGAGGTTAGGCAGAGGCTGAAGGAGGTAGTGAAGAAATTATAGAGGGGGCGGGATTCCCAGGAGGGTGAAGAAAAGGGTTAATAGTGCCACTGTATAGGAAAGGAGACAGGATTAGACAGGCAAATTATAGAGGGATTACGCTAATGAATACGGCGTATAAAGTATACGCGATGGTGGTGGCGGAGAGGCTGCGGAAGGATGTCGACAATATCTACGTTCTCCAGCACATGGTGGGTAGAGAATTAGCGAAGACGGGGTCGAGAGTGTACGCATTTTTCGTGGATCTCAAAGGTGCGTTTCCTTCGGTGGATAGGGGAAGGTTTTGGGAGGCGATGGATGATAGGGGAGTGGAGAGAGGCCTGCTCGAGAGGGTAAGGGAGATATATGAAGACACCAATGATAAGGTAGGAGGAGGGGAGGGGATTTTGGAGGGATTCTGGATGGATAGGGGATTAAGTCGAGGGTTTTCGCTTAGCCCAATGCTTTTTGCGATTTTAATTGCGGATATAGAAAGGAAGTTGGAGGCCGTGGTCGTAGGAGGAGTCAGGATAGGACGGGTTAGAACTTGGTCACTAGGGTATGCAGATGAAATAGTGTTGCTGGCTAGAAGTGAGGAGGCCTTAAAGGAGATGATGAAGAGCTTGAGAAGATACTTGGATAAGAGCAGTTGAGAGCTGAATGCGGAAAAGTCCAAGGTTATGATGTTCAGAAAAGGAGATGGAAGAAATAAGGGAGGAGAGTGGAAGTGGAAGGGAGTGGCGGGCAGGAGGTGAAAAAGTTTGTGTACCTGGGCATCGTGTTTTGGAGAAATGGGGGAGTGGATGGTCACATAAAAGAGAGAGTGAGGAGGGAAAATGTGGTGATGAGGCAGGTGTGGGGGTTGGGAAAGTGAAGAGGTAAATAGGATACAGGAGAGGTATGTAAACTGGCCATAGGGGTTGGCAAGGAACGCGCCTAATTATATTGCCAGGAAGGAGACGGTGAGAACGAGTGTAGGAATTCCAGCAGGGAGTCGGGTGTGTAAATATGAGAAGAAATTTAGGAAGAGGGGGGAAGTAAGCTGGTTAGGGAGTGTTGGTGGGAGAAGGAGAACAGTAGAGGGGGTGGGAGGATGGAGGCTGAAAGGGAAAGGTATTTTAGAACGAATGGACTGCAGATGGATGAAGTAAGAAGGATGCGCGAGGAAGAAAGGAAGGTATATGAGTCGGTAAAGAAAAACAGCATGGAGAGAGAGAGAAGACAGCAGGGGAAGAGATTAAGAGAGTCAAGTTTTAACGGGAACCTTGTGTGGATTATGCCAAGGGCGAGAGCGCATTATTTGTGTGAGAAGGGAGAGAAAGGAAGTCAGGAGCTTATAGCGAGGATGAGATGTGGGTACATGGAGGATTTTAATAGGTTCTGGCTCTCTAGGGAAAAGAGGATGTGTGAACTGTGTGGGATGGGGTATGCAAAAGTGGAACACTGGTTGGAGAAGTGCGCAGAGGTGGAAAGCAGTGAAATGAGCCTGGAGGTATTGATGCATGAAAGGGGGGACAAAAGGGCAGTAGCATTGGTGAAGGGAGTGTTGCGATCCCAGATATAAGGTATGGAAGGTTGTTAGTTTTAAGGCTTAGTTTAAGGAAAATTATGTAAAAAAAAGGAAAGTGTAAGCAAGTCAATTTTTTAAGGCCAGCAGGCTGAAGAATAAACGTTTATCCTACTACTAAGAATGCTTATTCCCCTGGCTTATATCAGAACAAAATAAAAAATGAAGATGAGTTCGTTGACTAAAGTTCCAGAAGTTCTTGAGAATTGAGGTATGCCCGTTTTAGATTTTTTTAGTGCTTTTTATCTCAATAGCGAATAAAAAACTGAATTCAAAGACTAATGGAATCCTAACCGAGGTTTCCAAATTGTCGCCTACACATGATTCGGCGTTCAAACTAACACAGGCTGTGTTGCCTGAAAATGAACATCGTTTTGGCCAAATTGAATCTGTTCACTTCTTTGCCAATGCGTATCTATTAGACCCAAGGTTTAAAGAGTTGCATTTAAAAAATCCTCTAGCTTGCTCGCGCGCAATAAATCAAATAAAAGAACACATGCGGATGATTGCTCAAGAGAAAACTGAAACTCTTCTGGAAGAATCAGATGCAATTGGTGAACCTTAGAATTCAGTCAGCACCGGTAAGTTCAAGTTGTTTTCAAATTATCAGAATATCAGTATAAGCAATACAAATAAATACATAATATAATAGTTACAACTTTACGATGAATGTTTAATTTATTCAACCGAAAGAAATTTTAAATTCAGAACCAAATTAATACACTTTCACAGTAAAATTGTGAAAGTTCGTGCGACCTTTATTCTTAACATCAAACTGCGCTTGCGTAATTCCTGTTGACACGACGCCGCGGACGTATTAAGTCTGTGATTCGCCATTTCGGAACAGCTGTTACAAACGCTTCATGAAGCATCGCTTTTTTTAAGTTTCATTTACTGATAGCCTCATGAAAAACAGATTATTAGATAAATTCAAAAACCATATTCACAAAATTAATTATTAAGAGAAGAGAACTTTGATTTGACAAAATGTATTAACACGTTTAAGGCAATCGAATTAGCTAATATGCCAACACAGAAAAAGCTTTACGTGAAATTAAATATCCAGTTTCAAGATATTATAATATTAATAAACGGGTGAGTTTAAGGGTGTAATTGCTTCTAAAAATGATTTAAGAGGAGTTTTACTACAAGAAAATTTACCCATCGCTTTTGCATGTGAAAAGTTGTTTACAGAAAGCTTAAAAATATTTAAAAAATTATATAGTATTATACTATTATATTCACCTATGAAATTAACGATGATTGCCAAGTTCAAGAACAGGGTATAAACGATCCTCATTTTTTCCAAGTTGACGAAAGACTGATTAATGTATTAATAAATAATTTGCTCAATAGCGTAACTTGTGATTATTCTAGTTATTTATAACGGATTAAATACTATATTTTATAGTCGTTATCACAT
>CAKNWU010156946.1:1126-12033 GCA_932072015.1 Andricus quercustozae | reverse complement strand
ATTTCGTTTTTATAACATAATTTATAAAAATATTTATTTAAACGATAAAATAAATTATTTACTGTGTTCACAATTGGCACTTGGTTTTTATTATTAAATTATATGGATTTGAACTCAAAACGGGCTACGTAGTTTATGGACGAGCGCTTAATTCAGGTACAGACGGTTTCATTTTCGCATGCCAGGACGGTGTCATTTCCACCTTAGCATACCGTGACCGCATTTTATATCAAGAAGTTCCCAGAGATAGGTGCAGAGCGTGTCATGCACACGCTGAGTACCTGGAACACATACTATCAGATTGTCCCACCCACGCAACAACGACATGCATCTACAGACATAATGCGGCCCTAAGAGTGCTTTATTACCATCTTTGTCGCTCTTATGGTGTTGGCCCAGAGCCTGCCTTGCCGAACGCTCCAAGCCAAATTTTCGAGAACTACGATTTTCGGACAGCAGTCTCCGTTGCACACTCGAGGCCTGACATTGTTCCCCAAGACTTCGAGAAACGAACTATATTCGTCATCGAATTCTCGGACCCGTCCGAATACAACATCACTGCCGAGGAGATGGAAAAGGAGGAGAGGTAGCAAGACCTTAAAAGGGAGCTGCAAAGACTGTACCCAAAATATTCGGTACAAGTAATTGTCCCTGTAATAGGTGCTCTCGGAGGTCCGAAACTATTACTGGTTCGTGACCTTAAAGCCATCTTCTTCAAAAGATTTGGTTTTCAAATCTGTCGGCGTTGAACATCTGCGACTAACATGCTTGCCGTCCTAGTTCTACTCTACTCATTTGGGGTGGTGCGTCGCAATGGTCAGGAAACACGAGATAATTGGCAAAGGAGCGTTCCTTACAATTCGTCTTTTAAATGTAAAATTTGTGCAATTTCTTGATCATTATTAAATTCTTTTGAGTCGGAAATTTCGAAAGTCACCTATCTCTTGTATTTGTTTTTGAATTTGGTCAGTAAAAATTTCGGCCATTCAAAATCTCTATAACACAAGCTGAGTTATGCCTTCTCGAGCATGTGAAACTTGCTACTTGAATACAAAATTCGTTCGAATCGGTTCCTACAGGAAACATTCGCGGTTGGCAAGGTCATTTCCGAGAATTACCTTGCCAAAGTTCTCTGAGAATTATACAGAGTGGTGGAATTTTTCGGACTTGTTTAAATCATTGACTGCTGAAAATATATAAATCGTGAATATTGTTAAATTACATAATTTTAAAACAAATTTAACAGGATAGCCATCTCAGCTCTTTAAAAACATTCCGGTTACAAACGAAAATTATAAGTGAGAGTGGGATTTATTAGTAAAACGTTATGAGAATAAGAGAATATTGATAAATTCTCATATGTCTATTCTATTTTCGTTAAAGCCTCTAAAGTCGGAATCAGTTTCGAATTAGAAGGATCTTGTCAACACTGCTGAAGAAAACTTAGAGGCTCTCAGGGCGCTTAAATGTTCAGTCGACCACTCGTCACATTTCTTAGTCTTTCATCTGACGAACTTACTGGATTCGCAAACTCGACGTGACTGGGAGACATCACTTGATAATACGGCAGAGTTTCCTTCTTATGATTCCTAGCACACATTTCTTGAGGGCTAAGGTTTGCACATTGGAGATTCTTGAAGGGAATCCAGCTAAGTTGAAGGATTCTTCGAATTCAAAGTCAAATGACAAATTGCAGGCATTAAAGCATGGTCAAGGAAGCCGCGGGTCGAACGAGTTCTGCTTCATCGTCTCACCTTTCTACATATCAGACTCAGAATTCTCATCAAGTTCGAAAATGTTTCGGCTGTGGGCAAGCACACTTCTTGATGTTTCGCGCTCAATTTAGAGCGATGAATGCAATACAACGAAAGGTTAAGATTGTACATTATCCATCGTTCAACATTTGACTCGACCTAGAGCAAAAGGTCTATTACCTACAGCTGTTATCAAGGTCAAGTCGATTGGTTCTGAAGTGTCTCTCGCATGTGAGTCTGTCATACAACAACTCAAGCTCGCGCATTTAAATTGTGAATTAGGTTTGCTAACTTTCAGTAGCGCAGGACGTCCCACACAAACTCACGGCGCAGTGTCATGTATTCTTGCTCCACATTTCAAATCCGACTTCGAGGATCCATTGGACGCGCTCGTGCTTCCGCGACTGAGTCCATACCGCCCACGTTTTGAAAATGGTAATGGAAGCTGATCTTATCTTCTAGACTCAAATATAGCGGATCCTGATTTCGGAAACCTTTAAAGGTTTTGAGAGGAACAAGAGGTTCCATCGAAGTCCATATTCCATCGAAGTCGCCTCGCGAGTGACGCTTCCTCCTCAAGGGCCTATGAAGTGTTTCTTAAGGAATACGAAAGTATTGGCCACAAAGTGCCTGACACAGAGTCATCCACTCGTCGTGACTCTTCTGGCTCCTCCCACCATCTACAACACGGGGTTTTGCATGAATCAAGCGCTATTACTTAGCTGAATCGTCTTCAATGGAGCTCAGAGGACGAAAACTGGAGTTTCTCTGAATGAATGCTTGCAGACTGGAGCCACACTTCTCCTAAATCTAGTCGACATTTTGCTTCATTGGAGATGTTTCCGTATAGCTCTCTGTGCTGACGTAGAGAAAATATACCCACAAATATAGGTACACCGAGACGATCAGGATCTTCAACTGATCCTGCGGAGAAAATCGCCAAACGATTCAGTTCAAACGTTCCGCCTCACCACAGTTACTTACGGTTTGTCCTGTGCTCCTTTTCTTGCACTCCGTTGCCTTTAACAACTTGCCCTTGATGAGGGTGAAAATTATCGAAGCATTTTCTTTCCAGAATCAATTACATCGACTTTTCATAACGGCGGAATTCCACGTCGCAAGTGGATGTCAAGTGATTCTGATCTCCTAGACAAAATTCCAGACGAACTTCGAGCTTCGTCTCAGCCTCTGTCCTTGGAATTCCAGCAATCGTTTCATATACTGGGCCTCTCTTGGAATCCTCAACGAGACGTGATAAATCTCGACGTTCAGTTAATAGCATGATCAGATGTCATCAAGAAACGTAGCGCTTTGAGTCAGATAGTTCAGCTGTTCGATCCGCTAGGATGGTTGAGTCCAATTGTAATAACAAATAAGATCCTTATTCAACCTATGTCGCTTTTAAAGATCCCCTGTGATACAATGGGACTCGTCGGATCGGAACGGACCGGGTCTCCAGTTTCGATCGGGCACTTCGCAGAAACAAATCTTAGCTACACCTCCTGGTAGTGACTTATCTCAAAAAACGGTGAATTTTCATACATACAGCACTGACTTCCATCGCGTAGCGTCTGCTGCGTCTTTGCGTGCGTGCGCTTACCTATCACGGTCAGTGGAGAAGTTTGCGAGTGGGGACTATTTCCCTCCGAGGATTTCGATGTGACGAGTCCCGATGCGACAGGTCCTACTGTAACTCTCTTTCAAACGAGGACCGTCAACGCTGGTTTGCGTGTCACAACATTTTATCTTCTTGTGATCTCTGATTCTGATACGAAGTCAGTTTCGCTACAGATATCGAAGACTAAGGTCGCTCCCTTAAAACAGGTATTGCTACCATGTTTAGAACTGTGTGAAGCTGTCCTTCGCGGTCGACTCGTGTATCACGTTTAGCAAGCACTTTTGTTGGATATTCCCATATATCTATTGTGCGATTCAACAGACACGCTGGCCTGGATTCACGGACAGCCCGCAAAATGGAAGACCTCCATAGCCAATAGAGTTTCCGAAATCCAAAACAAACTACCATCCGTAATTTGGCATCAAGTTTCTTTATCAAGTAACACTGCTGATTGTGCTTCAAGAGGTCTCTCTGCCAAGGAGCTATCATACTTTTTTTCGGTTGCAAGGCCCAAATTGGTTGTTGTTTCCAGATCTTTGGCCACGAATTTAATTATCAGTTAATCCTGAAGTGGATTGAGAAGAGCAAACATTAAAAGTTCATAGGGGAGACCACCCTACAGTAGATAACGAGCCTAGAGTAGATAATCCTTAATTAAAAGCACAAATATGCCTAAAATAATTATTTCTAATTGGAATATATCAACACGTGTAGTGCCCCAAATATTAATTAAATTCAATTAATTATTTTACATGCATCAGTATTTTAAATGAATGATTATCTACTGTAGGCTCATTGTCTACTGTAGGGTGGTCTCCCCTACTGCTACTTGTGTTCCAGCTATATAGGTACTTCTCCATCGCTACTCTGCTTTGGATAAACTTCTACGAGCGACTGCCTGGTTAGAACAATTTATCCAACATCATTTTCAACAATCCTGTTCAAGGTCATCATTGCTTTCACCTTCAGAACTTAAGAAAGCTCACCTATATTGCATTCAACAAGAACAGAAACTTTATTCTGAGGCAGACATCAAGGCCTCAGGTGAGGACTTTTATTCATCGATGTCTACCATGCCTACGACATCGAGCTGTAAAGCCTTAACAATTGACGGCAGACCTTCTAGCAATTCGCTCTACTCTGAGTTGACCGTTTCTAAAAACTGACGTCGATTATGTTGGACCCGTTTACTTTCGAACAACTAAGGGTCGTGCTTATCGATCATGCAGGGACTACAAGGCAGTCTTCGTTTGCTGTTCCACTCGAGCTGTACATTAGGAAGCTGTATCGAACTATACACCTGATGCCTTTCTAGCTACCTACTACAGATTAATTTCTTGACGTAGAATTTGTGCTACCTTGACCAGCGATCAAGATACAAGCTTCGTTTGTGCAGATGTCAAACTTCGAGCGATGTTTTCAATAGCTTCAAAGAGGTCAATCCTTTTAGCTACGTGACTCACATCGTACGGCACAGTCTCGATTTAATCCACCAGGTGCGCAGCATTTTTGGGGAATTTGGGAAGCGGCAGTGAAGTCAGCGAAACAACACCTTTGGCGAGTAATCGGAGATACTACCCTCACCTGCGAAGAAATGAGCACATTTCTGGTTCAAGTAGAGGCCTGTTTCAATTCAAGACCTCTTCAATCCATGCCCGATGATCCTGATGATCTTAACGGCTCTTACTCCAGGTCATTTTTTGATTGGAGAAACTCTCAACAGTATCCCTGAGCCAAGTTACATTAACATTGCCTTGAATCGCTTATATTGGCGGCAATAATTACAACAAATTCGTCAGCATTTTTGGCCACATTGGTCCTCGAATTACCTGAAAGATCTCTAACCACGTTCGAAGTGGAGGACTCCTTATCCATCCACCACCCACAAAGTGGACTTCAGGTCGTGTAGTTTGGCTTCATCCCAGATCAGATGGTCATGTGCGCATTATGTCTCTCCGTACTACGAGTGGTTTTTGAAAACGCCCTATAGTAAAATTGTTCTTTTACCAAAGGCGAAGGAAGATTTTGAGATGTCGTCTTAAAGTGTCGTATACATTTTTTTCGGTTGAATGGTTGAATTAATTAATTTCTGCCTTCTCCTATTGATGACAGTTTCAACTATTTACTTATCAGATCGTCGTTAGAAATTTGTAACTGGTTTTCTTCTTAAAAATTTTATTTTTTATTGTCATTATCAAATTGTTATTTATTGCAATGATTTGTGTAAATCTTTTTTAATTTTGTCTTAATAAAGCGGGCGAAATGTTAGTAACTGACTGATATATTATATTAAGTACACTGTTTTATTTTTATTTTACTCATTCAACATCGAATTTTCCATTTAGACTTTAATTTCATATGTTTACATTTTAATGGAGTTCTAATTTTTAAAGTAGTATCGACTTCTTCTATCCTTATTCTTCTATCTTTGAGTCATATTCCTTCAATGAGTGTTTGAATGAGTGAGAACTTTTTGTACCAAGAAAATTCAGTCGTCGTCTGAACGTTAAATTGAGAACTTATTTTATAGTTTCGGTAGACAAGTTCAAAATTGTATATCAGTTTTAGAAATTATTTAAATATAGCCAATCTTGATTTTTAGAGTAATTTTGTTAACATTAAAAAATCAATTGTATTATTTATTCGAAGTGACCTGTCCTATAGTGTATTTGTCGCTAAAAAGGTTTAGAAAAATTGCATTTGTTTTTCTCACATTTTATCTCGTTCGCGAACAGAATCTTAACATCCAAAGTGAAGAAATTGCATTACTCCAACTAGAATTTCCAATTTTTAAAATATTTTTATTAAAAAAAGAAGGATTTAGTTTTTGGGAATTTAAAAGGATTTTTAGAAACTAAAAATTGATCATCGTATTAAAACTCTGAATTTAAGACTCACTTCAAAACTGTACTTATACTTTCTAAAACGTAAAATGTTTAAGATATGGAATGAAACACTGAAACATGAATGAATCGATTGATCGTCAAAATACATTAATTCTATAGGAATTGTCGATAAACACAATGAATATTGAACACAGCTAACAGCAATTAAGTTTCTTGTCGGAACACCGAACACTGACAAACACTGACGCAATTACATTGTCGAATCGCAACTTTGAGGTGCGACGCCACGATTGTGTATTTAAAATCATTTTAGAGTTCCGGAATTCTCAGCAACCGAGAACCACAACTATCATCGTTGAAAATAATAAAAATTATTTCAGAAGAAATATAAATTGTCTTTCTTATTTATTATCAGTTAGGTAATTATTTTGGATCAGTTCGAGATGTTTTACCGAAAAGATATTGATCATTCACCGAATTTTCCTTATATCCACTACTTCGGAACAAATTCGGTAATTCCTAAATAAATTTTTTTTTTGCCATGTAGCCCGGTCATCGAATCGGTCACTACCGCTAGAAAGCAAGCCTAGACGATCATAAGTGGACCTCGAATTTACGCGTGATATTTCTTCGGATACGGATACGATTAATAACGCTCCTGCGAATCCCAACAGAAACATTAGAAGACACCTAGGGAAAATCTTGATGAGGTGGAATTGAACTTTCCATGGTGGCACGAAGTTCGGCGTTGATACCTTCCTGGTGCAAATTAAGGATTGCTGGAAACTCACCCAGGTATCTGATAAGGAACTCTTATTAGGTATGCCCAGAATGCCTAAGGGTACGACTTTTGAGTAGTTCAAAAATCACGAGACACTTTTGAGATGTTGAATAGGATAGACACGTCAACCACACAAGTGATCATGCATAGTTGGGAAATGGTAGAAAAAGGTAAACATGTAAAAATTCCAGATAACTATACGATTGTCTCGTTGAATCTAGTATCAATGTTCACTAAAATCAATAGAAACATCATATATGAACAAACCGATAAAAAATGGGATCTAATAAAACAGCATACTAGTTTAAACTACACACCATTTTTTGAAGCAATTTGATTCTATTTTTAAAATATATAGACAAATTGCGGAGCCCCGATGGTTTCACACATATCTTCAGTGGCGGCAGAATTAGTAATGCAAAACATGAATGAAGAAATAATAAAAAATAAAAACTTGAATTTTAGTTTTTACCATCGGTACGTAGATGATACGATTTTTTAGGGGTTAAAGATTTATAAATCCTTCAAATTTGCGCGGTGAAAATGACAGTGATTTTTTTGGTACAGGAATCTCATTTTTTTAGTAGGGTGAGTCGAAAAAAGATTAAGTACTTATTATTCTAAACGAATTTAACCAAGAAAATGGATCTTTAAATGTTACTATAGAACAACCGATTAATAAAAAAAACTGTTCCCTATAACTCTAATTTTTCAAAAAGGATTTATCGAAGCAGATTGGTGCCAAAAATCCACTAGGGGAGCGGCGGCAAATGCGGCGCACACAAAGGAAAATGCACGATTAAAATTCAAATATAATGTAAAATATTGTAATAAAATATATTTTGTTTAAGCCAATATCTTACCAATTCTCTATGCATGGAGATAATTTAATTGAAGGTAATTAAAACAGTTAATTGGTGTGTTTTCCAAAAAGTGCAACTGCGCCAAGTTGTCCTATCTAGTTTGGCAATGTGGCGCGTCTCGATTTCAATTGATAATTATTGTACAAAAAACAAATTATGAAGAAAAATGAGCAAACTTTAATAAAAATAAGATACATATATTTACGTTTAATATTATTAACTTATTTGTGGGATTATGTCTGCCCAAAATTTCAAGAAAAAATGATTTTTTAAGAGTGCAGAGTGTCTCATAATAATTTGAGGGTTATGTCCGCTGAAACGCCAAGCGAACATTTTTTTGTTACCAGTGCAGAATGACTCGCCAATACGAAAAATAACATAATGAAGGATATATTTAAATAATTATCAATGTGCAAACTTTTTAAACAATTCTTTATATTAAACTATAATATTAAGACCACACGCGTCCCGAATGCGCCATATTAGTTGCATGTGAATAGTATTTAATCAAGATTTTTCACATCAAAGTTTATTAATTTTACTCAAAAACAAAAAGAACCAATTTGAGCTAAATAGATTACTAGTAGTGTTTGTCAAAGAATTATAACAGCCTGTTTTAAAAATCTGCCAAAAATTAATCATTTATAAGATCTTCTCCTTAAAAAATAAATACAAACTTCACTGCATTTTCCAAAAGATCATATACCAAAGTTTGGAAAAACATATACATTGAAATTTAAGAATCTTAATTAGATTAAAATCAAATTCAAAATCCCATTTAACGTCCAACACTCAAGTCAATGTATAGAATTCCTGAAACTAAAACAAGAATCCAACGATAAAATTTGTACAACCACCACAAAATACTCCTAATGTAATTCCTAAAAACAAAAAACAAAATTTGTTTCTTTAGACGAAAATAAGAAAGAGGAAAGAAAAATGAGAAGGTAACCAACCAAATCTCCTTCATTCTCTTTTTTATTTCTTTCGTCTTTTTTATTTTGATTACTAACAAATCACAATAAAAAATCATTAATAATATTCACCAACGTTTCGGTGCTCACACAGCACCCTTACCAAGGAAAGAAAAATTAGAACAGGTGGGAACAGCGACGAAACTACGACGCTATCTCCTCAATACCTGAGAACTAAGTGTGGGTCAAATGGTAAATCCGTTATAAACAAACAAGAAATGAGAGAAAGTCAAGATTCATGAAAACCTATTGCTAAATGTAATTAATCATACTAGAATAACTTTTGTTTATTTTATCCAAATCAGTTTTCAAATTAATAGACAACTTATTTTGTTTTTTAATATAAAGCATTTCCATGAATTCTCTCTTTCTCTTATTACTTTCACTATGTAAAATTTCAACATTATCCCAGTCAAACTCATGGTCAACATCAACAAACCCTCTCGTATGTCTAGCAAGAACACTCTTATAACAATGTCCCAAATGAACATCACTTTTGTATCCATCCATCCTAGTATTGAGAAGTCTGCCAGTCTGTCCCACATAAGTCATCTTACAGATCTTGTTATTATTGAAAGTATGAATATTAAAAAAAGATTTCATGTGAATTCTAAGAAAACAACAGAAGTCTGCAGAATTCAATATACTTGAAAGAATTGAAAGTATATTCTAAACATTTTAAGAGAATTCGAAAACCTTTAAAGGAATGAACATAACATCAAGTAAATTAAAAAACTTATACAGAATTGTGCAGAATTAAAAAAAAAAGTGTGTAGTATTTATCCCGTCGACCAAAGTTAATTAAATTGGAAAAAATTGCATATAATTCCAGTTTTTTTAGTAGAATTACGAGAATTAAAAATAAATCAAGTTTTATTCTATATATTTAAATACCATTAAAAAATCTGTTAAATAATTCGAAAGATTACAAGTGAGTTTGAACCCAAAATCAGTGAACCTAGCCTTAATTTTCCTTTTTTTCAATAAACCGAAATTCAGTGAGCCAATATTTTATCGCGAACATGTTTGAGCATAAGAATGCATTTTTTGGAAAGTTACTTTACAGTTAGATCAAACTCGAGCGCACACGATTTAAACAGATACACATTCGTAATCGCATGTATGAACACTTATCCTTGTATGCGGGGCTCGACAAGGATGGACGAACCATTTCCCTAGCTGCTCGTGGCAACAACTATGACACCAACAAACCAATAAAAAGTTGTAGACGCGGGTCCCTAAAGTTCTGGGTGCTGAAAATATTGTAGATAGAAACACTACGACGCGACGAACCGGCGAAACGCTCACATTAAGTGGACGAATCGACTCAAGGACGATTAGAGTTTCAGAACGTCTCGCATCAGTCTTTGCGAAATGAAGCTACCTACCTCCCGAAAACTGGATATGAACGTAGAGCGCTTCGCCAACCGCTGCATGGATAAACAGGCACCCCCTGTGAGATGATAGCGATTTCAGGACAAGGAGGACCATGGACATACAGGTTCCTCCTAAGCCCCAAGACCTGGCGAAAGGACGAAAAGCTTTTACTAACAAATAATACAAACGACCAGAAGAACAAAAACAAATTAAATCTTCTGTCAAAGTGTTGTAATTTTGGGCATGGCACAAATCGAGAGCACTTAATTAGCACAAAATTACTACGTTAATGGGAATTTGATATGATTAATAGTTTAAGTTTTGTTGTGGCTGTGTCAGCTTCATGTGTTTGGCTCAGACGATAGCGCATCAGACTTCCATGCAGGAGGTCTGGGGTTCGATCCCTGAGCCGGGTACCAATGGAAATTTTTCTATGTACTTCTACCGGGGCTTCGATGGTTCAGAACCCACCTTAAACTGTAGGTCCCCTCAAAAAAAGCTGATACCTCACCAAGGATAAATGGGCTCTGACAAGGGCCTAACCTTGGGGTCGAAGCCGATTTTGAGAAGACTCGAAAATGAGTCAGCGATCTCTTTGCGCTTGAGGCTCGTACGGGGGACTCTTGCACTCGAGGCTCCTATGGGGGACTCCTGTGCTTGAGGCACCTACGGGGGCCTCTTGTTCGGCAGGTCG
>CAKNWU010156942.1:1731-12425 GCA_932072015.1 Andricus quercustozae | reverse complement strand
TACTATTTACTATTTACTATTTACTATTTACTATTTACTATTTACTATTTACTATTTACTATTTACTATTTACTATTTACTATTTACTATTTACTATTTATTATTTATTATTTATTATTTATTATTTATTATTTATTATTTATTATTTATTATTTATTATTTATTATTTATTATTTATTATTTATTATTTATTTAAATTTATCATAATGAATCATCGTGAAAGCATTAAATCTATTAATTTTTTTTTAATCGTCGTGAATGGATTTCCAAAAACGTAACAAGGGTTGATCAGAGTTGAAACTTTTTTTAAATCTTTTAAAATCCCTACTGAGAATTCATTGTATATCTATTTATTAATATGCGAGATATTATTTGCCAACAGCAACCTGTCTTTGAGAAAATGAACTATTATCGAAATTTTGCTTATGGATTAAAGTGTTTATATATTAAATTCACCTTTCCTACATTTGCAACAATTGCATTTTTAACAATTTGAACTTCAATTTTCAACATTTGATAATTCAATTATTTTAAGGAGCGAAAGGAGAAGATCTTTTTTCAGAAAAAACATTAATTAAAATGATTTTTAATTCATAACTACATCTTCTCTAAAACAGCCGTTAAAAAATTTATGTTATTCTCTGATCATAATATAGATTCCTTTTAAATATGAATGTTCAACTGTTAAACATGGAATAAAATTAACAGTTAAAAATAAATTTGAAAATTGAATAATAGAGCCACACAAAAAACCTCTTTTTTCCGGTCTGGAGGTCAGACCATGTTGACTATATGTTTTTTGGGTCGCTGAATCCCAATTCGAGGTCCTAAAAGCTTCAGCACGTCAGGGTTCTGACATAAAATAAAGAATAAATAAACTTTGAAAAAAATTATGAGGTTTTAGGAGGTTAAGTTAGAACCCAGACGTGCTGGGGATTTTTGAAGCTCGGATTTGGATTCAGCGACCCAAACAATATATAGTCAATTTCCAACTGTTGAATTTAACATGAGAATTTAAAAAATAAACATTTCAAATTTTTTGAAAAAGTACACTTTTTCGAAAACAGATCGCTACCAGCAAATAATGTTTCTTGGCAAATTGATAGATCTCCAATGGAGTCTCAGTATAGGTAATTTATGAGATTTAAAAAAAATTCCAATTATTTTGTAAAAATTAATGTTTAATCCTTCCCTTTTTTCGCAAAAAATTACCTATTTCCCATTTTGGAGGTCCTTTTATACTGTGACCTATGTATACTGCAAAAAAATAGATTTAAATTATTTAGAAACCTCTGTAGGGTAAGGAGTGACAGCGCCGACCATTTAACAGTGAATGGTTTTTTTAAAGTTAATAAGATGTAGAATTGATCCATTTTTTTATTTCGAGTCCTAGATTATTGTATATCATATTTCTATAAGTATTAATTACATGAATAAAGTAATGATTTAATAATTTAATTATTTCTAACAAGCTGTATTTCGTAGGCTTTGCCCCACATCGGAGGGCAAAGCGGACCGCAGCTTTTTATAAAAATTCAAACATTTGAAGATGGGAAAACATTATGGTTCGCGTCTGTGTTATTTTATGTACTGGAAAAATTACCATTAAACTTATCCAGCAAGAAGAATAAGTTATTTTTAATAAAAATAGTGATAGCTGTGACATAACCTCTGATCCGTTGACATTCCACTAGAGACGGACTACGGGCAAAGGTTTCTACCCAAACAACCGGATTGAAAATAATAATATTCAACAGTTTCTTGCATGCAGCCACTGGGCTACAAGCAACTTATCTTCTGCAGAAGATAAGTGGCTGTTCTACATTACTGATCACTTATCATAGCCTAAGCACTTTTAAACTACTATTTTCTTTGGGCTTGCCCCCCTGGTGAGGTCTCAATTATTTACGATATTTAATATACTTTGGACTAGAATTACGTTCAATGATTATATAGAAATAATGTTATATTTTTTTCTCTGTCAAAATAACAAATTTGCATACTGTTTTCTGCATAATTTTTTCTTTCACAACGCCAATTTTCAAGATTTTAGTAAGTGAAACTATCTCTTTAATAAAATAGATTTATTTAATGCAAATCAGAATTAAAATTGTTAAATAATAGCGATGTTATAAGCCAAGTTACCTTTGTCCCATTTCTGTGAAAGTTTCCGCGGATTTTCTTGTCGAGTGGCTGTTGGTGAAATCTTTCAACCTCTGCTTTCTTCACTTTGGCTTTTAAAAGTGAAGCATTGAGATGAAGTAATCCACTTTCCTCACTTCTGATGTTAAAATTCGGGCCAAGGGTCTCGGCCGCTTGCCATTACGAACTATTTTCAAAATTAGGAACTAACGATAATTGACAGTTATAAACCGCTGAATTAGATAAACTAAATTGGAAACTATTAATAATTAGTCAAAGCATTTTTTAGAAGTCAACGATTCCTAATATAACTTCCTTCCATGGTTCCTTCCTAAATGGTCGCATAAAAAATAAACATTCAATTAAAATTAGCAAAATTCTTGGGAAAATGCCCTACCTCACCCACGTATGCGAACCTTCGAGTCGGTCACACACAAAATACTTCTTTCAGGTCTTTACTACTTTTTACGCCGAGAAGAAGTACTACGGAATCCGAAAAAACACGGTTTCCCATGCCCGACTCCACTCGACGTGGAACTGAGCTGGACCGCGACTTCATTAATAAATTAAATTAAGACATAGCCAGAAACCCCCTTTTCAAACGGTAGATCGACCCAACCCCTTATTTTTTATTTGGTATCAACGGAAGTCGCCCATCAAACTGCACCAACGGACATTCGTTTCTACCAAATTCAGACTAACCGGGAAGGCATCGAATGATGGCATCATTGGACATAATTTGAGAAATTTAATTTACTCACGCAGAGAGTTTTATTGACAGACGTAAGACATTTTTGGATTTCAAGTCGACGAAAGATAGATGGCGCATTCAAGTGACATAACGGCGTACAGAGGTGTAGACATTTAAATTCGAAACCCGCAAAGATTATTTTCCACCGTCAAGGGTGTTTAGATTCTGCGAATCAGCTTACTGAATCAAGAATAGAAATGGCGAATCGGTACCAGTGCAGATGTCAACCAAGTGCAACGGTCCAGGGAAAGGTGTGAAGCAGACAAGTTACAGCCTTTTCCAAAAACGAGAAATCTAATTCTTGCCCACTCCTTCCTTCTCCGTAACGAATGAAGTGTAATAGTAGCTATAAGTTAGGGTATCTCGAATATGAAATCGCTTATGTATTCTCTAATAATTTGGAATTTTACTATGCGTTTTCTATTCCATTGCCTTTTAATTTGAATACACTGGAATCAAAACTAGAGTTAGTGCACCAGTTATTCAAACTAAAACACATTTTATAATTAAGCTTCAACTGCAAGTGGGCAGCCGAAAAAGGAAACATCTTGAATTAATAAAATGGTAATCACAATATCACCAAATTGAACAAATTAATTTTGAAAAATAGCAATTCAAATGAAAATTCAAAGAAAAAAATATAATGATGTTTTAATATTTTAATTCAATTTAAATCCAACTTGAGGCTACAAGGATTATTATGTTTAATTTTACAATTTTATAAAAATTCACCTTTTCCTACAAGCAATCGAATTTCTTTATCGGCCGGAAAATAGAATGTTCAAAACTCGAATTGCCGGTTCTGATTTAGCTCGGTAATAAGCCGAATATATCCAAGTTGTCCAAGTGCATATTTTAGTACTGTATTAGAACGAATCCTGCCCGGATGAGAACTGGACACGGCATGCAGAGGAGGCTAGTGAGGAGAAGTCGGGGCACGTGCATTTTGTCTGGCAAAAGAAGAAGAACCAGGATAGCGTTTGCCATTGGGATTCCATTCTGAGTCTAGTGAATCGTAACTTGAAAAAACTTTAATAAAACTCTTTGGGAACACTGGGTGATTTTTGCCTACTGGACAACATCTTATTTCATCTGCAGTCAAATTATTAACTGCGTAGCTTATTATACTTATTTTTATTCGCGAATTACTTTCGTTTGTCCTATATATTCCATGAAGAGTCCCACTATAATCCAATATTGCAAAAACATCACCACTGGATGTTGATAATACAATATACTCTTGGTTTGGCCCAAGCACATAGTTCGTATGATCCATTCGCATTCGAATTGGTTCGTAGGCAGGAAAAATGTATCTTCGAAATTCAAATCGCTGGTTCTGGTTGGTGCAAGGAATAAGCCGAACATAGCCAAGTTGTTCTATTGCACATCCAAGTACTTGAACAGAAAGAGACCTTCCTGGAGAGGACCTGGACCTGGCACGAAGAGAAAGCTCCTGATTTGAAGTCCGGCGAGGTAAATGTTGTCTGTCAGAAGAAGAAGAACCAGGGGTGCGTTCGGTATTAGGATTCCCTTCGGACTGTAGTGAATCGTAATTTGATAAAGCTTTAGTAAAACTTAGGAGGAAGATTGGGTGTCTTTTGCCTACTGGACAATCTCGGATTTCATCTGGGGTCAAAATATCAACTGCGCCACTTATCATATTTACTTTAACTCTCAGTGTAGCTCTATTTGTCGCACAAAGTGAACGAAGAAGCCCAATATGCTCTAATATTGCAAAAATGTCACCATTAGCTCTTGATAATACAATATATTCTTGGGCTGGCAGGGGACTATAACGTTTTCCTTCTATTCGGATCCTAATTGAATTACCAGCAGGAAAAGCGTATCTTCGAAATTCGAATCGTAGGTTCTGATTTGTGCGGGGAATAAGCCGAATGTATCCAAGTTGTCCAAGTGTATATCCAAGTACTTTAGGTGAAGTCGGCCACCCAGGGGGCGACCTGGTTTCGGCATGAAGAGGAGGCTCCTGTGGAGAGGTCCGGTCAGGTGAATGTTGTCTGTTATAAGAAGAAGAACAAGGTTTACGTGCGCTATTTGGATTCCATTTGCACTGTAATGAATCGTAATTTGCTGAAGCTTTAATAAAACTTTGGGGGAAGATTGGGTGGTAGATGCCTACTGGACAATCTCGGATTTCATCTGGGGTCAAAATATCAACCTTTTTGCTTATCATATTTACTTTAATTCTCGATTTAGCACTATTTGTCGTACAAATTGAACGAAGAAACCCGCTATACTCTAATATTGCAAAAATGTCTCCATTCGATGTTGATAATACAATATATTCTTGAGCTGGGACGGGATTATAGCGTTTTCCTCCTACTCGCAACCTAATTGGATAACCAGCAGGAAAAACGTATTTTCGAAATTCGAATCGTAGATTATGATTTGTGCGGGGAATAAGCCGAATGTATCCAAGCTCTCCAAGTGAATATCCAAGTACTTTAGGTAAAGGCGGCCACCCAGGAGGCAACCTGGTTTCGGCATGAAGAAGAGGCTCCTGAGTTGCAATCCATTCAAGTGAATCTTGTCTGTCAGAAGAAGAAGAACCAGGGTTGCGTTCGCTATTAGGATTCCATTCGCACTGTAGTGAATCGTTATTTGCTGAAGCTTTAATAAAACTTTGGGGGAAGATTGGGTGGCTTTCACCCACTGGACAATCTCGGATTTCATCTGGGGTCAAAATATCAACTACGCCGCTTATCATATTTAATTTAATTCTTGATTTAGAAGCATTTGTCGTACAAATTGAACGAAGAAACCCGCTATACTCTAATATTGCAAAAATCTCGCCAATCGATGTTGATAATACAATATATTCTTGAGCTGGCACGGGACTACAGCGTTTTCCTCCTACTCGCAACCTAATTGGGTAACCAACAGGAAAAACGTATTTTCGAAATTCAAATCGTAGATTTTGATTTGTGCGGGGAATAAGCCGAATGTATCCAAGTTGTCCAAGTGCGTATCCAAGTACTTTAGGAGAAAGAGGGCTACCAGAAGGCGAACTGTCCCTGGCACGAAGAGGCTGCTCCTTATGAGCCTGAAGTATACGACTGGAGGGTGGAGAGCGACAGTGAACCTGGAGGGGAGTGTCAAGGCAATCTCTGCTTGACTGCGAACTTAACTCTGCGAAAAGAAATAGAGGATTAATGTTCCTTGTTGAAAAAACTTAAAAAAAGAGCTTGATACCATTTTGGTTTAGAAATTATTACGATGTCAAAGAACTGTATTTAAAAAAGAATCTCAGTGGCAAATAACTTCTTCTTTTCTTATAAATGCAATCTTTGTTTGAAAATAATCTTTTTGTTCTAGGTTGAGCTTTTCAGTTTAATAATTCAACTATCCTTGAATAAATTCGCCTTAAGAGTCGTTTTTCAAGTTCGTTGGTATGTAATGACGATTATATCTCTGAAGTCGTGATGCAGTCCGAGAGAGGAAATACCGAGCCTGGCTCTCTTTCGCCTCGTTCATTCCTCGGTTCCCTCTCGTTTTCTCGGGCCGATATCTCGGTTTGTCTCGCCACATTCTTCCTCAAGCGGTCTTATACTTCCTTATTATCGCCTCGCTTTTTTCGAGGAATGCGACAGATGTGCTCTGCTGGAGTGGACAGCTTGCGGGGCATTACTGATTTATTTGAAATTAAACACGACTGTGTTACGATTTTTTGAAAGATTTAACTTCACTCTGTTTGTGTGTTATTTCGTTCTTATTAAAAATTTATTTTGCCAATTATAACAACAGAATGTATGAAAGTGAAAGGTAAAAGGATTGGTAAATTTTTAAGTCGTTTGGAGTTTAAACAATTCAGCACTAATTTAATTTTTCATATTTCAAAGTTGTGAATATGACGAATAACAGGAGATTCGTGTATGTTTGCACGACGAGCTCGTTTAGTTAGTAAGCCAAAGACCGGGCACCGAGTTACATCTCTGTCGCGTGTAACTTGTTACAACGAAACTTATAATCAACGTTAGTTGTCAAGTTAGTAAACGCTTTGTAAAAATTGTTGAGTCTGAAGATTTTAGAACCTTGCATCAATAAATACAGTTTTTTGTTGTTGTTTAAAATTGAGTGACTTAAGTGAACTGTTACCCCATCACAATTCCCTTAGTTAAGAAACCTTTTTTATAAGAAACGATTGAGACTATTCGACAATTGGGGGCTCGTCCGGGATTGTGATAGTTTTTCCAGCAGTTCAAGTAACATAAAGAACATTGTTGAAGGTGAAAAGGGATGTGAAATCTAAAAATTTAAATATGGCGGTGTGACGGTTGAATTTGAAAAGTGGTGTTCGTTCGCTTACATACGACACTTCAATTGAATTTCTTCGCTTTTTCTCGTCGAACTGAAAACATTAAACGATCTTTCATGCGTTATCCTTTTCTACTGATCTCTCTTTCTGACCGAGCTCCTTGTCAATCTCTTGACAATATATACTACGAGGGGAACCAGCTTACATCAATGTCACCACGAGGCATAACCAATACTCATCTTCAAATCAGTCGTTCAGTGGAAGTAAAGATAAGTCCAAGCTCCAATTTTTAAACCTTTCTTTTTTTTTTCAAAATCGTAAGCTTTAAGCTTATTAATTTACATTGTAATTATCTTCAAAAATTCATCGGATAGTAATTACGTAAAATCGAAGGATAGTTAAACTTTTCAACCAACTTTCTCGTGCTATCACACTATATTGAAATCATTATTAAAAATGGAAGACTTACTCTCTGAGCTATCTGAGACTTCTCAGTCTATTCTAAGAACTGAAATTATTTAAAAAAATGGGGATAGCCAATATTACGAGAGCTATTATCAAATCTAGATTAGAACTTCTTGATGAACGTTGGCATAAATGCGAAAATTTACATCTGCAAATTAAATCATTGTCGGTTTCCGCGGAACGCAAAAAAAATGGATTATTTTACTTACTCCGGAAAACGCTGCTTCTGAAAGTTTAAATCAATCACAAATTATAAGAAATGATTCGGTATCAGTTAAACTTCCGCAAATTAAGTTACCAACAATTTCTGGCGATTACAAAGATTGGGAAAACTTTCGAGACTTGTTTGATTCTCTTATTATTCAAAATGATTCTTTGTCTAATGTCACTAGACTTCACTATTTAAAAACATCTTTAAAGGGTGACGCTGAGAGTTCATTAAAACATGCTGACATTTCGGAAGGTAATTTTGTAGCAACTTGGGAGTCGCTAAAGAACAGATACGATAATTTTAGAGCACTAATTATTGCTCATTTACAAGAATTCATTATGCTGCCTAATGTATCGAATAACTCGTTAGAAGATTTAGGAAAGTTGCGCGATACTACAAATGAATCTCTGGCGGCTCTCAAAAATTCAAAGCGTGAAACCAACTCATGGAGTGACTTATAAGTCTTTTTAATAACGAAGAAGCTCGATATTGCATCCTTGAAGGAATGGAAGATGCTGATTGGTACTGACACTGACTACCCAACTTATAAGGATTTGGATATATTTTTAGAAAAGCGTATTCGCGTTTTGGAAGCAATTAAAGCTCCTAAGGTTGGACTAAGTTCACAAGAAAAGGGTAAGTCAGTAGTCAAAAGCCACAATACATCATCCATTTTGAAATGTTTATTTTGTCGGGAGAATCATACACTTTTTAGATGTAGAGAATTTAAAGTTTTGCCTACTGAAAAAATAAAGGGATTTGTGTTTCAAAAGCATGCTTGTTTAAATTGTTTGTCGCCAGGTCATAGGCCTAATCAATGTACTAGTAAATCCACGTGTGTAAAATGTAATAGAAAGCACAATACGCTTCTACACTATGAGAATAGGAAGACAGTGACTGACTCGACTGCTCCTACAAAGGAGAATAATAACTCAGAGAATAACTCAGTAAGTCCTAACTTAAACAATCCTCAAATTCCGTCTACTTCGAAAAATATTCAAAATGCTGGAGTGAACAATGATCAGCCTGCAATAATAAGGGGAGCGCATCAGGTCCTTCAGAATAATAAAACCACTTGTCTTTTAAATAATTACGAAAGGATTTCAGGTTCCACCTTACTTGCCACAGCAGTCATAAAACTAGAATCAGACAATGGTAGATGCGAGAGTTCTCGCGTATTGATGGATCAAGGATCCAAATTTAGATTTCTATCTGAAAGAGTTTTAAAAATATTACGTCCCACTTATCAAAAAATCAACACCCAAGTATATGGTGTTGGTATATGGAGTCGAAGCAAACTCCAATTTCTTTACAAGCCCTCGTCTTATTCAATTTTACTGCTACCAGGATTAAAACAAGGTGCTCTAGGTTCCCTAACAGCCCAAAATAGTCTTTTTGGATGGATTTTATCAGGACCTATTCAACAGTCTGAAATAGGTCGTTCAATCTCAGCTCGTCATTGTACGGCTCTAGAAGTACACGATGATTTACCTCGGTTCTGGGAGATGGAAGAACCTCCCTCCTCATCCTCCTTGACTGAGGATGAAATTCGTTGCGAGGACCATTTCGTTACTAATTGTACTCGATTGCCCTCCGGGCAGTATATGATAAGATTGCCTTTTCAAAATGGCCCTCCCATCGAAATCGGTAATTCATTAAGTAGAGCTAAAATTATTCTAGAAAATAATCTAGCCCGTTTAAAAAACAAACCTGAACTTCAAATAGAATATTCCGCCTTCATGCGTGAATATAAACAATTAAAACATATGGAATTGGTTAATGATTTCTCTGAATAGGATTCTTATCAGACTGTATAACTGCCTCATCATCCTATCATTCGAGATAGCAGTTCCACTACTCATTTACGTGTAGTTTTTAACCCCTCAAGCCTCACGTCTAATGGTACCTCACTAAATTCGCATTTGTATATAGGTCCGAAATTGCTAACATATTTAATTTCCGTTAGCTTACGCTGGCGCATGCCGCAATTTGTCTTTGTAGCCGACGTTGAAAAAATGTTCCGACAGATTAAAGATTCGATTTTGTCATTCACCCCTACGAAGTACATGTACGTATGTTTGTATATTCTTGTATGTATATTTAAGTATTCATGTATGTATATTTGTATATTTATGTACTGTGACGTGGTATATAGTCCACGCACAAAATAATCGAATTTTTCTTGAATTTTCAATAAATTTCTAATCGCATGACACAGAATCACCATTTTATTAAGCTGTCTGCGCACAGTGAGAACTGTTTGGCTAAGCAATCTAGGTAGATTCCAGAATATAGAAGTAAACTGTCACCTGAGTGTAGAGGTTAGATGATCAGATGATCATCGGGTAACAGGAGTAGTCAGACTCTGGGCTTCGAAATGATATAAATCCCCACACTGATAACACTATTTTTCTTTTATTATTATTCTTCTTTTTTTCATATGAATCACACCACGTGGCTCGTGTAAACGAGCCAACACACAAAACACATCAACGTGGCCCTGCGACTAGGCCGACACACACATGACACTACAGAATGGTCCGGAGGAGCTGGAGGGAAACCGACACGCGCACCACAAAGCAAGAGGAACTCTGGCTCGTGTCTGGAAGAGTGTCCCAGACACGCTTGAGCCAGGGGGAAGACGTCCAGGTTCCAGAGGTCCGATAGTAAACAAACCGAATCGAGCGAAGCGAGTCACGAATTCGTCTGCTAGGCAGGCGGAACGAGTGGCGCTGCGGTCGACGTCTATTTGACAATTTCGAAGGGCTAGAAATCATACAGCTGCGGCCATCTGTAGTATAAGATGCGTACTAGTGTCGCGCCGACGAATAATGTCATGCACACTAACG
>CAKNWU010156834.1:1503-13009 GCA_932072015.1 Andricus quercustozae | reverse complement strand
CGCCTAGCAGGCGGGAGTCTTACCCATTACTCTATACCTACAGAATTGAAAGTCAATGAAAAAACCATCCTCATAAGGCACAGCTCAAAGCAGTTGAAATTAAACATTTTCTTAACTTTTTTTCTCAATAATTTTTTTATTATTATGCGACATCATGTAGATGTAAAATAAATTAACTGTTAACGTGAATATAAGTAAAATAACTTTTAAATAAATAATTTAAACCCATTAGAATTTTTAAGGATTCGTAGCCCCGGCTGAAACCCTTACATTTTTTTTTCAAACATTTTCCTTCAATTTTTGTTCTAAAAATTTTTCTTTAAAAATTTGAAATCAAAAATTTTTTTAAACAATTTGTTTTCAAAAATTTTTTTCAAACTTTTCTAAACAATTTTTTACCGTAGTTTCACGGTCATTTTTAAAACAGTAACCAGCGTTTGTCCGACGGCCGGCCGATATTTGGGCCAAGGTTTGACCGACCATCGGGTGAGCCATGACTTTTGGCTAACCCACTGCTGTATACAGAGTCGGACCGACCGCATTCTTGCGATCGTACCGACCAATCTGCCGCAGTTTATCCGATCGTCGGCCCAAAGTTGGACCGACAGTCGGCTTTTCGCCCACCGCCGACGTCGGTTGCCAACGTCGGTGAGGCCATGGCAGCTTGAAAACACCTTAGTCGGTCCAACTCTGGTTACCGTAGATCGATTACCAAAGTATGGCCGACTTTGGCCCGATGGTCAATCTCAGGCATCCGACCGAATTTCGTACCTGGGCGAGTGGGTCTATACCACTCTAAAGTGACAGTTTTGAATATGAAACATTAACTAAGCTCAGATTCAAATAAATCGCAAAACACGTGTCTACCTCATATGATAGAAAGAGAGGTTTCGGAACCATCGTTTCAACTTCGATGGCAGTTGTCTATCTCACATGGTAGACATAGAGGTCCGTTCGACTTAAGGCATCGGAGTCCCACCCCTGGGCCGGTCATGGCCTTTTGCGACGTCTACGAACGTCAACGATAAACGTAAACAGTATCACTTACTTCTGTACTCAGCATTTCATTGGTCAATCCCCTGCTCCCACTCGAAAATTGATATTGGCAACGTCGCATTATAAATGGTATACCATTTTCGTTTAGAGCGGTCAAGAAACAATCTCGAGAATACTGAAATCGTTAAAAAAAATTTAGTGCACCAAACAATAGCTCCAAAATTTTAGCATGCTAAAAATATTAGAGTCATCTCGAGAATAGCACCCCAGAGCATTAGCAGTAGCTTAAATTTCGTTACTTATTCACTGACTCTCAATCATCATCAATACTTATACATTAATTTTTATAAAAATTGGATACAAAATGACATATGCAGAAGCAAATATTTGCTTTTTTGTCTATTAAACAAATGAATTTTTCAAACATTTGAAACATTCCTTCGTTTAGGGTGGCACTGAAATGGTTCAGTATAATAATATTTCAATATTTATGAAATTTACTTAAAAGCGGGTGAAAAACAAAATATACACGCCACTGAGTGACTTGGAAATTCCTGGTCGAAAAAGTTATATAGGTCACGTGCATGACTGTGTGGAACAGGTGCGGTTGCGTGCGAAACCACTTGAAAAGTGGGGATATGAGAGTCCGTGAAGTTTGGCGTCAGGTTCTCCGATTCCGGGAATTCTACGCGCTTCGTAGAAATTTGTTCGCCGAATCTTAAAATTGAGATATCCTAGGTATAGGGACCATAATGCTTTCAGGGAAAATTGGAACGGTTAGAGGCTTTTAATTCAACCATAACAGGGGGGCTCTTCCCCAATAAAAGATCCTCTTTCAACCCGTCAACATACGGGAGCTCAAGAATCACGTTGGTAGTGCTCAGAATTATTTGTTACCAATATGATCTCAACTTGAAAAGGAGTTGGTCAAAATTCATTTTTTTTAGAAGTGTTTGACAAAAACAAGACGACCACATTGAATTTTCAACCAGTTTTAATTTGGGAGCTCATTCAATAGAGTTTCACAAATGTCAATCACTATTTCATGACGAATAAATTAATTGAACGTTCAAAATAAAAAATATTCGTATCCTAGGAATTTAAAGAATTCCCAAAATGGACCCTGAATTTTTATGTCTTGAACACTAAGAGCATAAAGAGACAATTTAAAGGTACAATTATTTTGTGCCTTTAAATTGTCTCTTTCTTCAGGTCTTATTTACCTGAAGAAAATTCCTTTTGAAGGATTCGAAAGTTAGGAAAATGAGATGAAATTTCGTACTGTAGCAAACTTCGCACCCAGCTTTGCACGAAATCGAGTCTTATTTATTAAAATAAAAGTTCCAACGAAGTTCCAGTCGTTCCTCAGGGAAAGGGAAATTTGATTAAAATAATTTAGAACCGCGAAATCCGGGCGGCAAAATTATCACATGCGTAATTCAATGTAAAATAGAATGAAGAGAGGTAATCCTTGAGTCGGGCAATGAATTGAAAAATAAGACAAGTTCGATCTTAAAATTCGGTACGAGAAAGCAGGGCTTATCGATCACAAGAATATAAAGGCAATTTAATTTTCGCTTCTGTGAGCTCATTTCTCATGAAAGAATATAAATAATCAGATTCAACATCTTGAATGAAGACTTTTGAAATTGGAGCATTATCGACGCTGAATCAAGGGACAGCTACATTTCTAGGGAATTCCTATTAGAAAATTACTTTAAAGTTCAAGGATTGAAACTGGAAAAGAGTGAAGTCAGCTTTAATGTTAATTGGGGGCGTCATGTAGTTGATAGTGTTTCTTTTATGATTGTTCTAAATAATCGGGTATTTCGTTTCAGGTTAATAGTCATCAAAGGATTGGTGCCAACGTCATATTCGGGACCAATTTCATGGCTAGGATAAATTAAATCGTCGAGAAGGCCCAATTCTTATGGATTAATTTTACAAGAGGACCATTTGATACAATTAAAAATTAAAGCTGTCCTAACCCTGGCGGACCGGCCGAATGCCAGCGTAATGGTAAAGTAATGCTGAAGTAATCCCTTAGGAAAAAGTATGATAGGAAAATCATTATAGGCCTTTGATGATTTTCCTATAATGAATTTCCTATAATTTTTTCGCGAGTATAGGATTAATTATAGGAAAAATTATAGAAATAATTATCGAAAAAAATATAGGCAAATAATTAAAGATATAAATAATATTAAAATATTGAAATAATTAATGCAAAAAATAGAAGAAAGTATAAATTAATAATGTATTCTGAACAACTCGCACAAAAGTACATAAAGAATTGACATATTTAAAGAAGTTTTGTCAATTTTTAATGTAATACCGTGTGAGTATATGAAAATAAATCATTAATTTATACTTCTACATTTTGAATTAATTATTTCAATATTTTTATATCATTCATTCCTGTAATTATTTTCCTATAATTTTTCCTAAGATTTTGTCTATAATCATTCCTATAATTTTTCCTATAATTATTCCTGTAATCGCGAAAAACTTATAGGAAATTCATTATAGGAAAATCATTATAGGCATATAATGATTTTCCTATCATACTTTTTCGTAAGGGATGCGAAAGTATTATGGCATTATAGCTATTGAAAGAAGCAAAAAAAAAATGTAAACTGTTGAAACTATAATAATACGTTAAAATTTACGTTAAATGATCATGTCGTAATTGCAACAAGTTGCTTTATCAACATTAAAAAATAAAAAAACAAAGTGGCTGTAATTAAAGTCGGGCCCCTGCATGTTGGCAACCCGCTTGAAACCCCCGTTAGCAGACTGCAATGACAGACACATTATTTTTTCATTTTTTAACGCTGAAAAAGCAACTTGTTGCAATTACGACACGATCATTTAAAGTAAATTTTAACGTATTATTATGGTTTCATCAGTTTACATATTTGTTTTGCTTCTTTCAATAATTATAATGCCATATTACTTTCGCATTTCTTTAGCATATTTTACCATTACGCTGTAGCGTAATGCTTGCATTCGGCCGGTCCGCCAGGGAAAGGATTCAGGCATCATAGAATTAAAGTAATGATCAGATAAAAGAATAACTTTAAAAAGTGTAAACAATTATCTGCTATGTAATAAGCCTAGTAAACTATTTGATGCATATAAGATTGAAACAAAATTTTTTCGTGTATGAAGGATAACAATTTTCTATTTGTTAACTTAAATTATTTATAACAAAGCTATATCTTAGGTCTTAACAATTTTCTGAAATTTAGTAAGTCATATCAGATCAACAGAATGTTTTTGTAAAAAAGTAAGAAAATCGTTTATTTCTTCATAAAATTTGTTTATACGAATAACATTGTATAATAAAAAATTATTTGCTTTTTTGTAGGCTCAGCTTGTAATTGAAGTCCATTCCCAACATACGTAAGCGCTAAGAGCTAAACGAAATATTTTTCTCAAAAATTTACTTCTTGTGAAAATATCTTTGCAAAAAAAAGATGAAGAGTAAAAAATACAAAATATTGCTTCGTACATTTTTGAAGAATGTAATTCTTTTTAATTGCCAGATATGCACAACACATACACATTACGCGTGAGACAAATGCAATATACTAACATTGAATTTGCACACGTTACCATATTTTTAGAGATGTACGCCGAGATATTGAGAATTGAAAGATAACGTGAATAATAGTGAGAATATTCGTCTGAAAGTTGATAAACCTTATCAGTCATGAAACATAGGTAGTGTTTATAATTTCTCGATTTCTTTTTTAAGAAACAAAGGAAAGAAATATTTCCCTTATGAAGGTTTGCTTTTAGGTCGATATATAGGGGTAAAGTCTATGGCGTTCAAAATAAACTTCATGTTTCTTTGCTTACAATTAATCACTCACGCGAAAATCGTGTTCCATTTGGTGAGAAATGCCTAATTTTCTGAGATTTCAAAAAGTCTCATGAAGAAACAAAAATTGAATTAACGTTAATTTCCATTAAAGAAGTAAGTGTGTAACATGGAATTTGTCACAAATATGAAGAATAATATCTCGTAGAGTATATGTAAATTCCGTAAAACAATTTATTTTCTACAAAATATTACAAGAAATGAGTAACATAAATTTCTGTAAAATTTTTTATACCACAATAATTAATTTGCAACACTTGAAATGCTTCATGAATGTGAAAAGTGCTTTGAGGGTGGTCTACCACCTTCGAATTAGAATGGGGTGCCTCATGCCGGTAGACAGCGATGTTTTCCATTTCCTATCTGCCCTGAAGAGAATTTTTCACTACGACCATTAAACTGCAACTGTTACAAACGATTAAGGAAATAAAACTTCAAATTAAGGGTTGTTTACCTTCTTTAAATCTGACACGGAGTGTGAAAAGATATAACGTCTTGTATTTTTTATACCACTTCATTAATCAATCAAAAATAAAATTTGATTCGGATCATAATCAGGAATTTTTGTGTACGCTAGCCATATTTAACCCCCCGTCTAAGGGGGTGATGGTTGGAAAATAAATATTTTACTGCAATTTAATAACATAATTACAGTTCAAACAATATTTACGCTGCCTTCTAATGATTAATTTCTCTGGAAAGTATATTTCTAAAGTAATTATTCGAAAACTTTGAAGGGTGATTTCACCCCCTAAATATGAATTCTGGCACGTATATGAAAATACGTGTACCTTATTTTTTAGTGCTCTAAAACATACTTCAGAACGAATCAAATCCCAGGCGGACACTTGGGTAACCTTCCTTGTTAGATGTGAACCTTTTGTTTCGGTAACACTGATAGTCAAAATGTAAAACTTTTAGCAAAATCTAACAAAGATTTTAGGAGAAAAGAAACTTTTGCCTAAAATAAGCATTTTTCTATTAAAATACATGTACAAATTAAAACTGTGACCATTTTTTGTTAAAAAACTCCATTTTTCTCACTTTTTTCTTTAGGATTATTGCTTTGTGGCTTCAAAAATACAAAAAAAATATATATATTTAGAATTTTCTACAAAGAGCTATTTATTGTACATTTGGCTTGGCTGTGTAGCCTCCCTTCGTATTACACACCACCGGTAAGGAAGTTCCACGTATTAACCGTTCAGTATTATATGAAAAATATGTGATGAAAAGTCATTGAATTTTCCAAAATATGAAGAGCATAGACAAATCTACAAAAGTTTACCAAAATAAGACGGTACATCTTCTAATTTTATATTTTTAATATAATACATAATGGGTAATTCGTTAAAATCTCTGACCAGTAGTGTGTAAAACGAAGGGAGGCTACTTATCCGAACAGCAATGAGCGCAGAAGGTTTCGCATGTCTGGTTGCCCCCTCGCTAGCGCACAAAGTTTTTGTCATTTTCGATTTAAAAATAAATTCGGGAACAAATAATATTTGTACGAACCTACATAATTGTTTTTAGTTTATGTGGCGAAAAATTACATTAAACAATTCGTCCGTGTAACTGTAATATTATATGGGAGAAATCACCCGTTCATTTGAATCCCCGTAAGCTTTAATAGGTATTATAATAACTTACGGCCACACTGAAAGAAGATCACATAACAGTAAAGATTACGATGCCATCCAAGAAGGAGCTTCTGAAGCACTGCATTATTTCGTTTTCAATTGACAAAAAATATGTGTAAACAGTGACTGTACCCATTACTTGCTCCAAAAAATGTTGCTGTGCATTTAATAGAACATGAAAGGTGTCCTGTGCTATGAATTGTTCAAAATAGGAGAAACGAATTGTATGCGTACAGTGGAGAAGCAGTTGATAACAGCATAAGGACTATATTAAAAATTAGAGTTACACTCACGTCTTCCTACATATATGTCATTTTTCCCCCAGTATAATGATTCAATCAACTTTTTGATTAAAATTGTACACCTTGGGGTTTAGTGTAAAGTGTTTAAATGGCAAAATTGAGCTGAAAATATACTTTTCCGGCATTAGGGCTAGACAAAAGCTCTTGCTACATAACAAATGCAAATCCGCACACATCATTATCTTTAGGATATGCATTTTAGATTTGTGAAGGTCGTAAAATGCATGCAACGATTTATCGATTCATCACTATCATTGTTTTGTTTTTGTTTTTATAATAAGACTTTGAGTTCAGTTAAAAATTCCCCGAATTAAATTCGAAACCCAATATTTTGCAATTATCGACAGAAAAATTTTCGTTTAAATAGTTAAAAATGCAGTTGTGTCTAGTCGTTCAGCTTTTTTGGACGAATGAAAAAACATATTTTACAAATCGGAGTGGTGTAGAGAAAAAAGAAAGGGAAATTTGTCCCTGGTTAGGGCTTTTCGTACCTAAAAGCTAGAAAAAGTTTTAACAATACATCTAGTTCTGTCTTAGTTCCGGTACAATTAATTGAATTTCTATATTCTTATGTAAAACTCATTAAATAAACATATAATTTTAAAATTAATAAAATGGTTTTATCTATTAGTATATTGTGAGACAAGTGCTGAAAGTGGGCAGTTTTGAACAAGTGTGAAACTTGCAGCACGAGTGATGTTACCGATGCGACCCTTTGTTTAGGAACTTGAACATTGCTTTCTACCTGACCCGGCTGAAACGAGAAAGCTTCTGGGATGAAGAGACTGGAGCTCACGTCAGTTTTCTTTTGCTTTCGTACGGACTAAAGTATTGGGGAGTTTTTCGAAGGTGTGTTTACGCGAGTGAATTGTTGGTTCTGGGTGTTGATGTTCGCGTCCAGATGGACCAGATCCGGTTTGGATCTTGTAATTTTTGAAGTGCTTATGTGCTCATCCGGTTTTGACTGACCCAGCTTGGGTCTTGTGCTTGTTTGAGGTGTTCAGGTGCTTGTGCTGTCTGTGTTGGTCTGGTTTGGAACCTTTGTTGAAGTTTTGACGTGCTGGTCCTGTTTGAGTGGATCCAGTATGTATCATTTATTTAGCGAAAGACTGATTGTTATTGGGATCATTAAGGCTCCTCCCCCCCCCCCATCGAAGCAACTTGTGTCTGGAGGTGCAGGCAAATGTGGGAGCCTGTAAACAAAGAGAATGAATAAATAATACTCCTTTGCTAAAAACAGTGTGACTCATTTACAGCCCTTCTCCTATCTCGTCTCGGTTGTGTGGTCGATCATGGATGGGGGTGATCCGAGTTAACGGAGCCTGGATTCCGCCCCTTTCTTTCGGTCGGCTACATAAAATGGTCTTTCGAGCCGGATCTTGGGCGGCAATTTATGGAAGGGGCGAGCTGGATGAAGGAAAGTTTGAGTGAAGTTTGAAGGGGGCTTCGGTTGTGAGGTCGAGCATCGTGGGGCTCAGTGTGGCGTCAGACAGTCAAACGGAAGTTGATGTGTCCGCACAAGGCAGAAAAGATTACTGAAAGCCAGTATGGCGCGTAGAAGAGATTTAACGTCCCTACCACCGAGTCTTGGGGATATGGATTATATAGACATGTGAATGAGCGCGGAAATGTGGTGCCACAGCTATCAGAGCAAGTCCGCAGCTCGAAAAAGAAAATTAGAATTAGACTCTGCAGAATAAATAGCGAAGATTTTGAAACGAGCCGTAGATTAGAAGTAACGAATAGAAATAGACTTGTTAGAAAGACGATTAGCAGCAAATTCCGCAGAAGTAGACGCAAATGAAATGCGTCCGGGTTCATTACAGGTAGAATCGTTAACCGAATACGATCGACAAGGTAATCAAAGCGTGAGAGATTGTTTGGATGATCCTCGAAATGAACCTCCATCAATAGATAGAAGACGAGAAGTGCACTATGCAACGTACACTAGGTCAAGCAAACGATCTAAGGATAAATACGGGATGAGGCGATTAACAAACGTTCTCTATCAGACCGCAGAATCTATGCGACGATATAGCCACCCTAGTGGGACTACCGAATGATTGGTTAACAGAATGATGGTATCGAAATTCTTTCCGAAGTTCAAGGGCGTCGGTGTAGAGTGGATTCGATTCAAACGCGCCTTTGAGTTATCTGCGGAAATAGGGGGATATACTGAAGCAGAAAATGATTCCCGACTGTACGGATGCTTAGAAGGTGAGGCTAAGGAAGCCGTAGCTTCTCTCATGATCACGAACAGCAACGTGAAGCAAATAATGGATACACTTGAGTTGCGTTTCGGTAACCCACATTACATCATTCGAAAAATAATCAAACAAATTATAAAGCTACCGAAAGTGGGAAGAGAGACGGATATTGTAGCGTTAGCTACGAAGGTAAAAAATGCTGTCGCGGCCATGGAGGCCATGAATCATGTAGGATACTTACATAGCCCAGATCTGGCTTCTAATATTGTCGGGAAGATGCCGTGGATCGTAATATATCATTACAATAGGTTTATGTGGAACGCAGAATGGACACAACCGCGTTTAGTAACTATCGCCAAATTTTTAGAGCAGAAAGCCCGACTTGCATGTGAAGCAGGCACAAGCTCACTATTTAATACAAACACGCAGCGCAATGTGAAGCAATCTGTAGATCACTCAAGGTGGCAACAACTGGACACTCAAGCTCACACCTTTGTTACCACAAAAAAGAATAGCATCGACGGTGAGAACCCACGAAAATGTGGATATTGTGACAAGCAGGGTCACACGGTAGTTAATTGTACTAGCTTTAAAACACAACCAACGGAGGACCGATGGAAATGGGCTCGAAACAAGCGGGTATGTTTTCGATGTTTAGTTTTCAATTTCAGGTACCATAAATGTCGCGCTGAGCCATGTGAATAAGATGGTTGCAACGGATCACATCACACATTGTTGCATACATTTTAAAAGGAACCGCCAATAGGTGATATATACGATTCTCCAGCAAAAATTGCCGCGGGAAAAACTACCTCGGGACCGTATGGATGTGAAAAATGACGTCAGACTCTCTTAAAAGTCATTCCAGTAACCCTGGAACGACCAGCAAGTCAAATTTTGACCTGTGCGCTGCTTGACGATGGCTCTACCATCTCGTTATTGGATTCTAAAATAGCCAAGAGATTGGTTCTGTTAAGAGAGCGTAGTAACCTATCGATTCAGAGTGTTGGTGGTATCTCAACTAGTCAAAGCGAAAAAGTAGAGGTGATTCTCAAAGAAAATCAATCCGAAATCGCACACAAACTGAACGTGCAGACAGTGGATGATTTAAATCTGCCATTTCAGGGATTGGAAGAAAGCGTCGTTAAAAACTATGAGTATCTTCGAGAATTAGAAATCGAATTTTATCAGTCCGCCAAGCCTGAAATAATGTTCGGGCAGGATTACGCAGATCGTATAACCTCACGAAAGGTTCGTAAAGCTGGCCGCCAAGCTCCAGTAGCTTCTTGCACAATCCTTGGGTGGGTCGTTCATGGTCATATTCCGTCAAGGTGGCACGGGAAACCCAAACATCCTAAAATACACATGTGTAAACAGAAAAAAAGTCTCAACTTCTTAAACGATAAAAAAGTGTGAGTGAGATGACCTTACACGAACTCGTCCGGGAAAACCTCAGTTCAGAGGCGATTGGAGTATCCTTTTTGAGTCGTAAGAACGTATTGGAAGAGCGAGCAAAAGATCTCCTGGACAGACAAACATATCGCATAGCTCAGCAATGGCAGGCACCATTGATTTGGTGAAATGAGACAGTTTATTTGTCTGAAAATTGGGATATGGCGTCAAATAGACACAAAATTTAGGATAAAAGAATGGAAAAGGACCCCTCTTATTAGAGGATGTACTGCGATCAGATGAACGACTTCATTGAAAAGGGCTACGCCATAAAAATAAGCGAACAGACAAAAGCGGACAGAGTTTGGTACCACCCTCACTTTAGTGTGATAAACCCAAATAAGCCAGGAAAATTCAGAGTAGTGATGGATGCGCAACATATAAAGGAACTAGTCTGAATGATCAACTTCTGGCTGGCTCTGTAAAGCCGAGTTCACTCCCCGGCGTCCTCATGCGGTTCAGGCAAAGGCCTGTAGCACTTACGGGAGACATGAGGGAAATATTTTTACAGGTCAAGATCCGGAAAGAGGACCAAGATGCGCAACGGTTTCTGTAGCGAGACGGTAATTCAACACGTGATCCAGACACATACTGCATGACATCTATGATATTTCGAGCTACATCGTCACCTTGCACTGCTTTGTATGCAAGGAAGTGTAACGCACGTGAATTCGACAGGCAGTTTCCCAGGGCAATAGAAGCTATTGTTCGAAAACACTGCATCTACGACTACATCGACAGTATTGATACAGAAGATGAAGCTATTACGATTATTCGAGAGGTGTCAGAGGTTCATTCTCGCGGCGGATTCGAGATATGTGGTTGGACCGGCAATAGTCAGAGAGTTCGAAGCTCATTGCCAGCAGAGAAATTGACTACGGGATCGATTTATTTCGCACTTGGTCAACTACCAATTGAGAAAACTTTGGGTCTCATATGGAATCCCAATTCAGACGCATTTTCGTTCAGTGTCGGATTGGAAATGGTTCCGCAGGTGATTCGAAATGGTTATATAGCTCCCAC
>CAKNWU010156815.1:1419-15136 GCA_932072015.1 Andricus quercustozae | reverse complement strand
CTCTCTCTCTCTCTCTCTCTCTCTCTCTCTCTCTCTCTCTCTCTCTCAACAGATTTCAAGGGTTCATAATATATTTCAATGGGTTTTAAAGATTTCAAGGTATTTAAAAAGATTCGAAAGGATTTCACGCGATTTTATGGGAGATGTATATTGTCTACAAGAATTCAAAAATATTTAGCCCCTATATTTAATATTCAAAAAACTGTATGACACTATTTTGCTACTTTTGTCTTTTTTAATGTATGCTACTATTAACACTACTTTTAATTTATTAAACGAGTCCGAGGTCTGGAATGAAAACAGTGAAAATTACGTAAAATGGTAATTCGGATTTTAAATTGTCTGGGAAATCATAATTCGAGGAAACGAAAATTATCATGCTGAATGGTAAGTCGGAAAAATAAAAATAAGGTCAAACGTTAATTCGGAAGAATAGACATTAAGAAAAAATTTTATTCAGTCAAATCAATTTCGGTAAAAGAAACATTAAGAAAAGTAGGATTTAAGTAATATTCATGCATTTCTACTATGATATTCTTATTTCTTACTTCATGATAAAAATAATCAATTTGGGAATACGGAGAGATTGTACGATGATGGTATGAGGTATGGGGTAGTGGATGGGTGTAATAAGATGGGTTACTGAAAGAGGGACGGGCCAGGGTATGCTAAAACCTAGTATCTGGAATAAGTAATTAGCTTAATAAAATATTAATAATAACTTTGTTTCTTTTAGGTCAAAAATTAGTTTACGAGTAAAAAATTATCATCATGATACAAAAGATACGCAGAATTTTAGTACATTTGTCTGCGGAACTCTTCTTGGTGGGCGCTTACCACCTGCTTCACGAATTTATTTCTTATTCTGTCAGTATTTTCAATACCAAGCGTTCGATGAAGTGAAATAAGCTATAAAAACAATTAAATATCCCAATACATTCAAAAATATTTCAATAGTATACAATTTAATACTGCAGACATTAAAAAATAATACCTTTGGTATCAGAATGTTAAAATAATCTAATAAAAATTGAAAACTTAAGAAAACTATAAATTCAACAAAATGCAAATCTAAATATGCAAAAGTTAACGAATATAATATGTTTATGTATACAATATATTATCGCTTAAATTTTTAAGGTTATATTTTTTTCGGAAATAGGGTTCCGGCCGGAGATTCTTCGACATTGTGAATACGCCTTACGCGACTTGCCATCAGAAGATCCACGTTTGAAGATGAAGGGTAGATTTTTCTTCGATCCAAACAAGGGGCTCACTCCAAACGAAACAGCTGAGGAAGCATCGAATTCCATTCTTCTTCGAAAGGGTAAAAATAAGATTGATTGGGTCGACTTAGAGGAGCCTCCACCACCACCCAAGTTAGTCGTACAAATGCACCAGAAAATCTGTCAAACGGAGGAGTTGGAAACAGCATCAATGGGGATTCAGGCTTCGGTCAGCTGCGCACACATCGGTACTCAAGTGTATCCTACGGACTTGCAGCAACCTTTCACGCAGCAAGAAAAGAGACCAGTCACTGATCGTTTAGACTGGAACCTCCGGGAGACTTATGATTACACCAACAAAATGCGAGATACAGAGGATTTGAGATGGAGCCTAAACAGTTCTCAGAAGCGACCCTGGGGTCGAGCAATTTCTCCTGAACGATCTCTTCGATCTTTGAACGAGCACAATCTCAATCTAGGTTCTGGTCTGAGCTCCAGTATGAGTCTCGGTATACCTTTGGAACATGCGAGAGGCCTAAACCTGGAACCACCACTGAGAGAGAGAGATCCCTTCCCAGGTAACCGAGGCCCTCTGTTAGATCAAATTCGACCTGGGAACTATGCTTCAAGTTTTGGTCTCACCTTAGAAGAGAGAGGAAACTTTTGCGATGACATAGGAAATTTCCGAGATGAAAGAGATAATTTCCGTGAAGAGATGGATGATCAAATTCGAGGCGAAAGTCCTATGGCCCTTGATGACCCCTCTGATGACCTGGACATGGATCAAGGAGGCTTCTCTAGGGAGTCAGTAGGACCAAGTAAGGCAGCGCTTTTCTTCAAATCACGGACCCCTCGAGAGTCATTTATGGGAGTAAGACCACCTATCCGTGGAAATTTTCGAGGCAAATATTGGTAAAACTGTAGAAAAGAGTTTTTGTAGGTTTACGCATGAGAAGTCAAAAAGAATCTTTAGAAGCCTTTATTTTATAGTTTTACCAAAGATTGGCACTTTTTTCAAATCGCAGCATAGTCCAGTAGAAGTACTAAAAAAAGATGATGGACCAGAAAAAATGGGCAGCACTAGCATTTTCTGTGTAATCCGTATTAGAAAAGCGCCATGAAAAACATTTTCCACGTCCCGCAAAAGCAACTGAAAACTTGAATCCACCATAAAGAACTGAAGAACATTCAAATTTTTAAGGATGTTTCTTCAGACTAGTTATTAATGATGGATTCCTTGAGAACCTAGACTGAATTAATAAACGCGAGAAGAAAGTTCTAAAAAATCCACTGCCGTCTCGGTTTAAACCAACAACCTTATTATATGTAAGATGCGTTAGCAATTACGCGACCACAAGTGAAAATTTTAAAAAATTGCATTTCCTGAATTTCAATGGAAATTTTATTTTTATTAAATTTTTATATTTTTAGGCCAGTTAAATCGAGGAGCTGTGCAATGAGCAAGTTCCTGAGTACTAGTTCGAATCGAGGATAGGAATCCTTCTGGGATTCAGTAGTAGTCTGGCAGTAGTCTCTAGCTATGGTTCCGATATGTGCACCAAGACGTGCGCATATCGGAGAGAAAATGAAATGAAAATTGCATTTTTGAAACATATTATTTGAAGTGGAATACAAGTTCTGAAATTTTCACTAGAAGACTGTAATGGCGCGTTTAGTAGCACAACTCACATATAATGAGGTTATTAGTTTAAACCTAACCCGCAGTGAATTTTTTCAGAACTTATCTTGTCATGCTTTTTAATTAATTCGTGAAAAAGAAAAAATAATTGCCATGGATACTCTACTTATCGGCAATCTTACAGCAGACACCTATGCAACAAAAACCTAACACCTACTCACTCTTTAAGGCATCAATGAATCTATCATAATAGAAATTTGTTGAATTCTTCGTATGATATACCTTACCCTCCATCCAAATAGCAACATATATTTTTCCCAGGGCAATTCAACAGAGTTAAAAAAAAATTTATTAGCATCTCACGGCTAGCCTCGATTAAGTTCAAACCAAAAGTACTTGTACATCAAGTTTCGCTTTTTGTACGTGTTTCGAGGATGCTCCCGGTTACTTTAAGCCAAGAAAGAAAAAAATTGTACTATGCGTTTTTGAGAAAAAGATTTTTTTATTTTCAGCTATTAAAAATGGCATTTTTGTCGCAAACTACGCAAAATGTGAATAGCAGTTCATAGTTTAAAATTTTTTCCCTTCCTAAAATCTATAAAATTATATCCTTACGATTTTTTTCTTTCTTGGCTTAAAATAACCGGTGGGCATCCCTAAATCAGGTACAAACGGGAAACTGGATGTGCAACTACTTTTGGGTTGAACTATATCGATGCTAGCCGTGCTCATCGATTGCATCTTGAAAAACAGACCTACAAGAAAGCCTTGTATAATCGCATGAAATTGGCTGCAATAGATCATTAAAAACGGGTAAATTTGCGCGAACTACCACTGTTTACGATAAACTTCATTTGCTTATAAAATGTTGTCTTTTTTAAAAATAAAAACAAATCTTTCCAAGAGTGAATTTTTAAAATATTTTCGCGACGCGCGTGTTGTAATTTTTTTCAAGTTTAAACGTATTTCTACTGGACTAGCAGGTTTGAGGTTAGTATCAAAGAGTTAGATAAAATGTCAGCTATTATGTTGTACTTGCACTTCAATCTTGAGATTCTTTTATCAAACTGAAGAAGCTTGAATAAACCTTTTTCACTCAAATTGCATTTCCGTCTTTCTAAAAGTACCACATATTTATAAATGCTGAATTTTACTACTTAAAATGGCGTATATCATAATACGTGAAAACTTTCGTTAGGACGAAAAGTAATGCATAATGCAATGAACATTGGTTACTACATAACTTAGTTACCTTGATACATTGGCAACCTTCAAGCTTTGAATTGGAAAATTGCGTACGCAGCATTTATCAGTACCGCATTCTTCTACATATGTTAAATTTACATTTCTCTATGTATGTATTTAAAATAAACTCCCATTCATACAAACGACGGCCTTGCAATCAGTGATTTTAGGCAGCAGATGGTGTAATATGTTTTCTTTTAGAGCTTTGATCTTTCCGGGACCCAATTTATTACTGCTTGGAGGTTTTTCTATAATAAAATATTAATGACTTTTAAAATGTAACAAAAATGTATCAAGAGAAATTTCCTATTTATGAACATGGCAACGTGTTGATTTATAAACAGCAGAATTTCAGCTAAGAGGAGCATATACTTTATGCAGATTGAATTATGCTCGATTGATATTATCGATGTGATTATTATCTATACACGCTCCAAGTGGTATCTTTCCTGTTGATCTACAACTACTAAGCCTTATCGCAGTAGGCACATAGTTGATAATTTTCTTTAGTTGGATATACTTTTCGTATAGTTCTCGCTCTGTATCATATAATGTAAAATTATAAAATATACACTATCCTATATGATTTTGCAAATTAAATTTTTTAATTTTCTTCACACTTATTTAAAATGTTTAGCCATTGCATGAAATCCTAGTTATTTATTTACTATTATTATTATTAGAAGTTGTAGGCTCCAGAAGCTACGATCATGGTTCCTTAAAGCAGCCAATCCCGAAGCAACCGAAACGTGCACGTCATCCAATCCTTCTCCTTCTATCCTAGAAGGTAAGCAAGAGCGGGAAATTTACGCAAGAGACTTCTTACAGCACTGTTCCTTGGAGTCCGGTCTATAGCCGCGGATGACCCTACGCGGCAGACGGCACCGTTGGAGATGAAGGTTTCACTTCTGGATTATTATTATTATTATTATTATTGGTATTATTATGTTGGCCCACCATCCAACCACAGACATAACCTGGGACTTCGCTACTAAACATGGTCGCGAAACGCGGCAAGTTCTTAGTAGATATGTTGGTGTCCGTCGTTATTTTGGAACTCTATATTCTGCTTGCGCATTCATCACGATTCGAGAGTATACATACTGGAGAGCCCGTCTATAGGGGTCTCACAATCACAATGGTGAGCTTCATGAAGAGCCCATTTATAGGGGTCCAACATTCAGACTGGAGAGCCCGTTTATAGAGATCCAAACATTCATCCTGCAGAGCCCTACAGGGATCCAACATTTATACTGAAGAGCCCATTTATATGGATCCATCTTTCTTACAAACGTTAGTTCCAATGCCAACGACTGAGAAACGATTCAAAATATTAATTAATCTATCGGACGGCGAGAGACATACATAACTTCACACATAACTTCACACACGCATACGGACATACGCATAGAGAAAAAAGGTCAAAAATTAAAATGTGATTATCACAGTCATGTGCCATATACGCGTGATGGCTATAGAATGCGATTTTAGTCGTTATCATTGTTCACGCCCAGAAAAAAGCGGCCGCGAGCGTTGGAGGTGACATCAGTCGCTTCTGGATGATTTCTTAGAGCTACCATCTATTATTGAGAAGTTGTAGGCTCCGGAAGCTACGATCATGATTCCTTAAAGCAACCAATCCCGACGCAACTGGAACGTGTACGTCATCCACTTCTGCTCCTTCTATCCTAGAAGGTTAGCAAGAGCGGGAAATTTACGCGGCAGACGGGCCATTTGAAGATGAAGGTTTTACCTCTAGATACTTTTTTAGAGCTACCATTTTTTCTAGTATGTTATAAGGACCAGTGTTGGTGGACCACATCTAGTGATCCCAGAAGAACAACCTTTTGCATCTGGTTCGCGATGGAATGTACCTGAAGCTGACAAGACGGAATCTTCTTGAGTGGGCTAAGAAATGAAGCTTTCATACCTCCAAGACAGTCGATTATGAGAACTACATATTTCACTCGTTTTTCTTCCTCCTTTGGCGTGATGTTACCATCGGTTGGTTCCAAGAATTCAATCACGTAAATCATCTTCGTCTTCAGATCTTGGAGGACAATATCAGGCTTCGTAGCACTGATACGTTGAGTGGTGGAGAATGAGAAATTTCAGTAGATCTTACACTGATCATTCGCCAGAACGGACTCGAGTTCTCCCTGGGCGTATAGCAAGACGGGCAATAGATCAACACCATAGGAGTACCTAAGCTCGTAATATAACACTTTTAGAGCTGCATTGTGTCCCTCTATGTACCCGTAGCGTGCATACTTTGAGCATCCACTGAGAACATGTCCAAATGTCTCTGGCTCTTGCTTACACGTTCAGCAGTTTGTATCGCCTACAGGTACATTCATTATGCGGTCGCGGTAAACTGTGGTGTCTATAACGCCGTCTTGACAGGCAAAAAGAAATCCCTCAGTCTCCGATCTCAATTCAGCAGACTTAAGAAACATGTTGGACAGACCCATTATAATAATTTTTTTATTCTTAAACTTGTTCTCTGCTGAACCCGGTTTTTTATCATCAGCCATGGACTAAGTCAAGTGCCTAATAGGATGAGATGTTATAAATTAATTGCATACGATGTTAAAAATCTTTTCCGATGACGTTGCAGGTACAAAATTAGGAGCATGATGTAGTTTGGAGTTTGTCTTTTATCGCTGTTGTCCTTACACAGCGCACAGTGGTGCTTGTCAATGCAAAAATGGGACATGATGAGAAAAAAAGTTACTAGATCGGTCTTTCCTTTAACATATTTTGATAAATAGAGATATGAAGTTACAAAATTCGAAGTTCCAGTTTCGTTATCATGCACCTGCAGTGGTGGAGATATAATAAGAGAACACACAGATAAGATATGCATTTCATTCATATTCGAGTGTCAAATGTGCTTGACCTGTGAAGCAGCATATATCCGAACCTATTTCATGTGTCGTTATTAAAAAAAAATGGATTTGACTCAGGAAAGTAAGTACTTTACACATACTATAATACAAATTCTCGATTAAGTTTTCATTTTTTATTAAATCAATAGGAAAGTTATGAAAATTGCATAAGCTTTCTTTAAAAAATAAAAGTACAATTATAGAAAAGTTATAGCATACCGTAATATTCCGTCAATATTTTTATTAAAAGTGGTAAATAATATTCATAAGTACCTAAGAAACTTGAAAGCGTCTGCCGATATTTGCCTAAATAGAATTTATTTATTAAAATCTCGTTAAATTATAAATTGAAAGCCCAAAATCATTGTTTTATAGATATTTTTGGCTGTTCATTTCACCTTGAAATATTATTTCATAGAAGATTATGTAAAAATATCTTCTGGAGATGCTTTAATAATATATTATGGTGACAATTATTATTAAGAATTTTTTTTAAACAATTTTTTGCAAACAATTTTTTTTTCTTTTTCAAACCAATTTTTTATGAAAATATGGGGTAAAATAAGGAAAAAATATTATGTACGTTATGTACCAAAAACTTATAGATTAAAAGCAATTAACGATTGAAAATTGAAAACATTCTAAGTATGCTGAGATACTATTGAAAATATTTTCAATAACTTATAAATTAAATAAATAATTGGGCATTGCCGTCACGAAATATACAGGTTCATTATAATATCTATATACAGTATATATATTTATATTTAGTATTGTGTGTATTGTATTGTATTGTGCGCTTCTAAAATTTACTTATTATCCACGTTTGCTAAAGTTCTCTATAAGATCACGTTTAAAGTATTTAAAGAAAAAATAATTTTGCAAAAATTGTGCATTTTTGCAAGGTAAATATATACTGTAGAAAAATATTGTAAATGAGAAGATTTGTTCAATTATCTGTTTTAATCACTAACTTCCCATTCAATTTATATTGCAAAAATTTTGGTTAACAAAGTTCGAAAACATATTTTCATTGAAAAATTTTGGACTTAGTGGCAACCATTGATTTTCTTGACATCATATGCGTGCTCAACATCCCCAAAATCATCAAGTACACCAGATTTCAACTCGATTCTCGCACATTTTCTTACCATGTCCCATTTTTTCAAGGGTAAAATTTGCTTTCTTAAGCAATTTTTCTGAACAAAAAATTTTTTGCAATATTCTTGCAAAAAAAAAATTGAATTGCAAAATTTTTCCACTTAGAAATTTTCGTCTTGATTTTCGCAAATTTTCTTACCATGTCCCATTTTTGCATTGACAGGCACCACTGTGCAGCGGCCGCAAGCGTTAATGGTGACAATAGTCGCCTCTGGATGCTTGCTTCCTGATGGCCCAAGAAGTTTCTTACAATACGACAGATGTTTAATAAAACCGAATTCTGAGCTGCTGCCAGTACCCTACTGACTCCTAAATGTTCAAGATGTTCAGTGCATCTTGCGTGCACATTCCCTGTAGCCGAAATCAAAACAGGATGAATAGATGCATGTTTCACATTGCTGCATATTGTCTTTACTTCATGTTTTAGCTCGCTATGCTTATGGATCTTAGATATATAGGTTGCCTGCAAATTCCCTTTAAGTGGACGAGCAATGTCGATGATGTAGACTCCTCGACCTTTTCTCTCTCGCAACAGGATGTCCGGTCAACTGGCTCGGATATAATGATCCGTCGGTATACTAACATGCAAATATAATATATATAGAAAGGCATCCATTCTATTAGGAGTCCTAGGTTTAGTGCAAGTTGTTGATGTATAATGCCCGCCATATTATTATGTATGTGTGTATATTATCTCTGAGCCCATGCGTGACAACCATCAATAATGTGCTAGATGGGTTCGTTGTTATCTCGACATAATTGGCACCGTTCAACCACGTCTTGATGTAAAACGTGTTTGCGATTATTTCTGGTGCTGACAACCCTGTCATGAACGGCAATGGCGAATCCTTCCGTTTGTGGATACAGGACGGCTTTTTTCAGCCAAATATTGGATGCCTCACTATCTACATCATGTTGATCTAACGTTTTGAGATGCTCGCCGTGGATGGTTTTTCATCTCGATTGCGTTCCTCTATGGATTCTACCCTGATATTCAAGGCCTCCTCTGAGAACAAATTTAAGGGCGTGTCGTCAAGATCCGCTTTACAGATGGTGTTGTACAGTGCAACATCTCGCTGGCTGTTAAAATAGTCTTGCAACTGTATAACTTGTGACTTACGCAGTTTCTTGACATCTACAACGCCCCTACACCCTCTATGTCGTAGTAGAATCACCCTTTCAATCGCCGAAGTACTGTGGAGCATTCGGTGCTTCGTTATTTCTACGCTGATGGTTCTGTTCAACCTTATAAGGTTGGCGTTCGCCCATTTGATGAGCCCAAAGTACTATGTGAGGACAGGGATGGCATAGGTGCTGATTTCCCTGATCTTGTTTGCTTTTCTTAACTATCGTATGCTGAGTAACCTTAGATTCGAGAATACCCAGGTATTTATATGATTCGCCATCAGCAATTGCTTCGATGTCATTCTCAAACTTGTTCTCTTGCTCTGCGGTACTTAATTCTCCTCTGGTTAAATACACTGTTCTGCATTTATCTAGTCCGAACTGCATGTGGATACCATTGGAAAACTGCTTTGTGACATCGATCACTTGCTGCAGTTTGCTGTCTGAACTAGTGTATAGCTGCAGGTAATTCATGTATAGAAGATGGGTCAGTTGATTACCATCCTCATTATCACGTATTCTAAACCCATGAGAAATGGGATTTAGTATTGTGCTCAATGGGTTCAACGCTAAACAGAACCATAGTGCTCTGAAGGTGTCTCCTTGAAAGATACCCGTTGTAATGCGTATTGATCTAGTTATCCGTGGTTTTCCATTATCAAAATACTTGATTCTTGTACCCCAAAGCATCATCGCATGACTTATAAAGTCGATGATGCGTAGGCAGATTTCGTAAATTTTTAAGACTGCAAGGAAATAGTAATGTGGTACGGAAGGAAACGCTTGCTTGAAGTAAATGTATTCCATGTGCAAGTTTCTTTGATGTTTACGAGCGTGCGGTATGTCAACAGCGTCTATGGTGACTAGATCTTTACTGCTCCGCGAGTTTTTACAACATCCTTTTTCTTCTTCTGTAAAGGTGTGTCATTCTCGTCGCAGTGAGAATATGCCTTGTCCGCAATATTAGCTGTAAGGCATTTATAAATTGTTGGAAGATAGGCTGTCGGTCGAAATTCAAATGGATTTTGAGCGTCTGGTTTTTTAGGCAACATATGCGTAGTACCTTTGAGCATAAAGCCTGGCTTTAGATCTGGGTGTTCGATGATCTTCTGAAAACATCTTGCGAACGCAGGATGCACATGCGTCAGGTACTTGTACCAGTAGCTGTGCACCATGTCCGGACCTGGAGCTTTCCAGTTGCTTGCCCTTTGCAAAACGGCAGAAGCTTCTGAAGCTGTGATGTTAGTCAGCTCCGTTTCAGGGTTATTGCTTGCTCTTGCTTTCTCTAGTTGGAACAGCGCAGCGTTTAAATGACATTTGTTCGTTTTTTCTCAAAAACCCAACCAGCAGTTAGCCTAAAAGGTTCGATTTTGTTGCCTTCTTGCACTAATTTTCTTGCACTGACGTAGTCGAGCAGTAACAACATCAAGTCTCTGGCATTGGGAATCTATAATCTCATCAAACATTGCTGGTGTCAATGTGCCGAGGATGAATGATTTTAGTAACATGGTGGGTCAATTTTCTGGTTTAATATCCTTTCTTATATTGAGTCAATCGAACGAATTTGCACCTTACATTGCTGGCATCCAATCTGATCTTCCATGGTGGATCTCGATCCCTTTCTGGGGCAAATACTGCATATGTAGGCATAGTTCTGCGGCCCAACGTTCTAACGGCTGCCACAGCTGCATAATACGCAAGAGTTTGCACCTCTAACGCAGTTAGTCTTGCGTTCAAATGCATGAGTAAAACCTTGCTGTTCCGGTGTTCTATTAGTGCACGCAGATACTTTGTGATGTTTATCTTGGGCAGAGAATGCTTTTGAATTGATTCTTCATGCCTGAACTCAATTAAAGCATGACCAAAATTCCTTTCAAGGTGCTGTCGTTTTTCTGGGATTTTGCGGGCAACGCCCTATATAGAAACTTCTTGAGAATAAAAGTAAAACTAAAAAAATTAATATAATGCCATTTCGATTAGCTCGTCCTGAGCCGCATTGCTGAATCGTCTTGAGCGCATTGCGTAGGGATTGTCTGAAACGTATCGCAGATACATAGAAGAAATCGATATCTTTACCATGTTGGTTAGCCTCGTTGTAGATTCTATTAAGTATTGAGTTGAAACAATAGTTGGTGCGCTGAAAATGTAGCTAAAGTAATATCCTAGAGCGCAATGATTTCGAACTGAGATAAAATTTAATTTCAGCTTGTAAGCTAGGGTTACCCATATTGCTATTCAATACATTATAGAAGAAGCACAAGTCCTCGATTTATGTCCGGATGTGGTTCTAGTGGGTCCGGTACTTGATGCAGATTGTTTCTTGCACATACGCCTTCAGCTTCAATCAGGTCTTCGTTGTCCACATCTTCCAAAGACAATTCATCAATAGGAAGCTGCTGTTCCGCTTCCATTTTGATGGCTGCTATTTCAACAGCCGATATCAATCTGTTTACAAATATTGAGCGTTTTTGGTCTGCTAGATTTTGTTCATTTATGTTCGTGGTTAGCTCTGGGTACTTGAGTAAGAAGAGTCGATGGTGTTCTCTCCTCACAATTTGCCTTCTTTTCTCTGCCAAAAAATAAAGGCGCATCACCTTCGTCTTCTTGATTGCTGAACCTCTTCTTCTGCCTCTGGTTGAATTAGGCCATACGTCTCTGGAGGATGTGGTGGTGCTGGATCATCATTAGGCTGCGCAAGAACATCAATTGCCGCTGCTTGATCTCTCGGTGCCGCTTTCTTTAGCTAATGCTCATTATCGACGTTTTTCCACGCCAAAGCAACCTGTTGTTTAATCTTCATTGCTCGGTCTTCTATGATGTGTAGATTAGTCCTGATGTTCTTCACCTTAGCAATAAGATCTCTTAGTGCGACTTTCTTTATGTAAGGATACTTTGCAGCAAACTTCGTCCTGAAGTTGTATCCTTTTTCGGTTTTGGTTTCAAACCTTGTATTTCATAATTGAGACGCACCAATTCCTCTTTCATTGTGATATCCCAATTGATGCTCTCCCACGGTATTCAGGTTGAGGTGGTGAGATCTGCCGGACCATCTCGCAGCTCACCATTACCACCGTACCGCATTATGTGGCTCCAGGTGCACCCCGACGATCCTCGGGAAGCGACAAGCGTTTCTAAATATTTAAAAAAGTCTCTATGATTTATATGGATTTTGGTGTTGCTCGTAGTCCTTTTCCTCTTCGTTCTCTGTCTGGCATGGGAAACACTATCAGTACCAATGCTACAGCCAACATAGCCGTCAAAGTCATGAGAGGAAAGCTCAAGCCCTACCGCGATGTCAACGCGAGAACATTTTCGGTAGGTTATTATTATACAGTAGTACACTATATGTACCCTGACTTAATTGGTTAGAGATGAATTTTGTAATTTTGACCTTGAACTGATCTTGACAGCGGATTCGAATTCAGCGATCCCGATAACCTATAAGTACCCTGACTTATTTGGTTAGCGATGAATTTTGTAGGTTTAACCTTGAATTGACCCCGATCTGTTGGGACCAAACGGACAACGGGTTTGAATTCAGTGACCCCGAAAACCTATAAGTATATCATTAAGCTATTTCCCTTTCGGCGAGCCTCTAGGGGTAAGCGTGACACTGCCCGATTCGGGTAGTGTTTTTTAGGTGGATAGTTTCTTGTAGTAAATAACTACAAGTGTGGGCTCACCACACCCACGACCGCCAACAGCAACGCAGTAGTATCAGACGGTCACCCATCCAAGTACTAACCGCGCCCAACACTGCTTATCTTCAGTGATCTAACGAGAACTGGTGCTTCCAGCGTGGTATGGCCGTTGGCGCCTGGGTCTTCTTAGCTTGAACTGATCTCGTATCGAAACCTTTGTCACGTTTCTTTGCGAAATTTGCAAGCAATTTTTCTATAAAATAAGTACCCTGACTTAATTGGTTAGCGATGAATGTTGTAAGTTTGACCTTGAACTGACCTTGACCCTGACCTGATGGGACCAAACAGACAACGGATTTGAATTCAGCGACCCCGAAAATATAAGACCCACCTAGTCTGTTCCGTGTTGCAAGGGTTAAGGGCCCTGGAAATCGAGTGTAAAACCCGGGGTAAGATTCAGGCCAAACGGTGAAGCCATTTTGTCTAATTTTTTGTATACATACTCTAAAGGATGTAGAGACTCTCGGCAAAATGTTTTATTTTTTCAAACAAAATTATATTTTTCATGCAAAAATTAAAAGAAATAAATTGTCGTTGATAGCATCGTTGCGTTAGTGTGTTCTACTATTCAGCGAAGCAGGAGCGGGTAAGGCTTACTCTTACTCTTACTTTGCTCGAATTTTCTTTTGCGCGCTCCAAGCGAGAAAAAGAAAAACTACCAACCGTTACGACTGAACTCTACCGGTAATGAAACACCAAATGTGACCATTCAGGGGCGAACACACCGTATAC
>CAKNWU010156809.1:910-11065 GCA_932072015.1 Andricus quercustozae | reverse complement strand
AACGGTTTCGAAGTCTAACTCGCTGCCCAGTTTCTACTTCGCGATCGGACTGGGGCTCCGCATTCCCCAGTTCCCAATTGAAATCAGTTTCAGGGTCGAGAAATACGTCCTCCACTCGATCCTCAAGCTCCACCTCTAATCCTGAATCTGGGATGTCGAATAATAATCGATTGAGTTCCGCCTGTTCCTCCGAATCCTCTACCTCTTCCTCCTGGTCCTCGATTTACCTCTGAAGGTGGGAGGCATGATACCTTTCAGCCAGTCACCCTTCTGGCGAAGCTAACTTATAGACATTTGGTGAAATTATTTCCACCACGACAAATGGGCCACTGAACTTCGGGGCCAGCAAGTCGCGATGTTGGGGATCATAATATTTGGCTTGCCTGACAAAAGCCTGATCCTGGAACTTGCTCATAAGTTCTCTCAGATGCTCTAATCGCGCCATCCGAGTTATCCAGACTTGAAGGTCAGGTGGCGGTAACTCGGCCTCCCCCTCCCTTAAACTGCGAATAGATTTTCGCGGACGGGGCTCTCGACCCAAATTAAGAAACGCTGGATTCACCCGGTTGGTGCTATGAAGGGCCTTATTGTAGGCGAATCGGAACTCATTCAAGTAGAGATCCCAGTTTCTATGATCCTGGTCAGTAAATTACCTGATCATGGTTTTGAGAACCCTATTGGTTCTCTCCACAGGATTAGCCTGTGGATGATAAAGTGGTGTGAACGAGCGGTGAATACCGAACTCCACAGCAAGATCGTTCACCGCGTTATTATTAAATTCGGTGCCACTGTCCGAGTGGAGCACCTTAGGGGTTCCTCACCTTGTTACCACCAGTTCCAGGAATGCTCGATTAATGGTTTCCGCATTGGCCTTTTTCAAAGGTGCCAAGTCGATCCATTTCGAGAACAAATCCTGGAATACTAAGAGGTATTCATATCCCTTTTTACTTCGAGGGAAAGGACCCAAGACATCGGTTGCTACGACTGTCCATAGCTCCTAGACTATACGTTGGGTCATAAGCCCTCGCGATTGGGCTTGTTCAGGTTTATTGAGCTGGCATGTCTCGCAACTCCTAACGAAAGACGTGATGTCCTTGCACATGCCAGGCTAATAATAACGGATTGCGGCACGATGGGAGGTCTTGACCCTACCTAAATGGCCAGCTTCCGGTGTGCAATGAATTGCATGCGCCAGGTCTGATTGGAGGTTCTTCGGAACCAACATTTTCCACGCGTCATAGTCGTGCATGATGTCCTCTAACAATGGATTATTCCGGTACTTAAGGAGCTCTCCGTTGACCACTTTCCAACCATGGTACTTCCCGGGTGACTTCAACACTGCCTCACGCCGCCTGGCATACCACTCGTCCTTGACAGGCATCATAGCCGCAATATGGTCGATTTCTCCATCCTCGAACATACGGGATAGTGCGTCCGGCATTTGATGCATCGATCCCTTCCGATGAAAAATTTCGAAACTATATTCTAGGAGATCCAACGCCCAGCGCGCCAATCTGCCTGTCGGGTTTTTGAGGTTGTATAACCATCGGAGGCTACTGTGGTCAGTCACCACTGAAAAGTGATATCCTTCGAGATAGTAGCGAAATTTTGTAATGGCCCACAATACGGCCAGGCACTCCTTCTCAGTTGTCGAGTAATTCCGCTCCGCTTTGGACATCACACGACTAGCGTATGCGATCACACGCTCGTGCTTATCTTGAATTTGGGTGATAACCACCCCTAAACCAAAATCACTTGCGTCCGTTTGGACGCAGAATGGTAGATTGAAGTCGGGGTACGCCAATACAGGCGATGACGCAAAGCTGTTTTTAGAGTTTGGAATGCCTCTTCCTGCTTGTCTCCCCAAGGAAAAGTCTAATTTTTCCTGGTTAGACGAGTGAGTGGCTCACAGATTCTAGCGTAGTCCTTGATGAATCGCCTTTACCATGACGTAGCCCCTACGAATCGTCTGACTTGTTTAACATTTCTGGGTCGAGGATATTCAAGTATGGGGCGGACCTTATCATCTTCTACTAACAACCCATTTTTGTTCACCTTGAATCCCAGAAATTTTACTACCGTTTGACAGAATTTACACTTGCCTGGGCTGAGCTCGTTAAAGGTTTCAGTGACGTCGATCACGTTGTCGAGATATGCAAATACGTGTGGTCTCATTTCCGGGGTGATGACCTTGTCCATCAACCGTTGAAAGGTTGCTGGGGCCCCGGTGAAACCAAACGGAATACGTTTGAATTGATACAGCCCTTTTCCTGGGATAGTAAAAGCCGTGATTGGCTTACTATCTTCACTTAGAGGGTGGTAAGCCTTATTCAGATCTAGGGTTGAGATGTAACGAGCGGAATTTGAGCGGTCCAAGATTTCCACCATAAACGGAATCGGATACGCATCTTTCTTCGACATCTCATTAACCCGTCGAAAATCAATACACAGACGATAATTACCGTCTGGCTTAAGGGCCATTACCACCGGGCTGCACCACTCACTATTTGAAGGTTCAATTAAATTCTGCTCAATCAGTATGTTTGCTTCTGCGATTAACGCGTCACACGCCGTAGGTGACGTACGATGATTCCTCTGGCGAATAGGAGGATTCCCGTGCGTGTCGATCACATGCTCGACAAATTTCGCAGCGATTAACTCATCGGGTTTCGGTTTTATTATACCCTTCACAAACTGGTCTAACTTAACTTTCTCCGCTTCATCTAACAATGCAATGCCTTTACAAGTTTCGATCTCACTCTTGCCCGCGGGACCAAACGTAAATTTTATGATTGGCTCGTCAGCCAGCCACAACTGCTTGTCACGCAAATCCAGAACGAAACCGAACTTTTCGACAAAATCCATGCCGAGCACGCAAGTATCAGTTAGGCCAGGTATGATCTTAAAGTTAATTGAATGGGTGGTTCCTGAAAAGGTGACCGGTAGACACACCTCACTAATGACAGACTCAATAGTGCCATTGGCAATCAGAACAGCGCCTGCCTTCGAGTAATCAATTTTATAACCACCGGAACCGAGTATCTGCAACCCCAATTACCCTAAATAAGTTCTAGATGAACCCGTGTCTACCAATGAATGGATTTCAGTACCCCTATCGCTATCCCTGATAGTCGATCAGGTGTTGATTCAGAAGAGTTGTTCATGATCTGCCCCTTCGTCCCCTGAAGTGGGGAGGTCTCCCTCCCCGCTTCAATAGTTTAAGCTAAGTGATTGAAAGTCAAATCAGGCTGAGTTTCAGAAGATGAGTTCTGAGTCAATTTAGGTTTAGTTTCAGAAGATTATTTCTGAGTCAATTTAGGTTTTAAAACTGAGTTTAAGGTAGTTTACTTTAGTTTGAGGTAGCTGAGTTTTCAGGTATATTACTAATAGCAGAAATAAGGGTCTGCTTTGGAATAAAAGGAGTGTCGTCAATCCTGAGACGGCCCTCCTTTCGTGGTTTCCCTTACAATGGGCAGAATTGCAAGTCTGCCTAACTTGGCCGTGCTTGCCACAATATGGCAAAACTTAGCCCATCGGGTTTGACATGCTCTCCAACCGTGTTCAGCTCCACCACAATTGAAACAGGGTGGTTCAGCTTTTGGTTGAACCCCTTTCTCGGCGATGGACTCCGTCTTGTGAAGTCAGAACTAGTTGAGGCCTGCGCCAAACTCTTCTCGCTATGATTTTCGCCCTTATTTGTGTTCACCCTGGGTTTATTATTAATAAATCTGGATCAGGTCTGAGATTACGATGGGCCCTGTCCATCCTTTCCTGCATGGTAACAGGCCGTTGAAATTTCAGAAACAAACCTTGCAAACAGGTTAGAAAATCAGCGGTCCTTTCATCATGACCCTGATAACGAGTGGCGACTTGTTCTTCAAGACGCCATTGATAGTTGATGTCTCCGTACATCATTAGTAATGCCGTTTTAAAATGTTGCCATGTAGGCCAGGCATGACAATTATAACGGAACCATTGTAGGGGTAATTTGTCCAAAATGAATGGAATCCCCATCAATAACTCCTCATCTGTAAGGCCTGAAACCGTACGCCCCTCTTCAACCCTGGTCAAAAAGTTTTCGGCACTTGTTTTATTGTCCCCACTAAATGTGGTTCCCCATCTTTTGATAATTGTGTGCACTGGTTTATTATGGGACCTAGCGTGGGAATATTGAATTTGAGGGTTTCGTTCCCCTCTTGTCTGATTAGGATTAGCAAAGATTGACGAATACTGTGGTATTTTGGGGTAAGGCATCTCAGTCGTAGCCTGCTGAAAAGTGTGGCTGAACCTCGGTGGGCCAGTTGCAAATTATTTAGACACCGCAAAATTTGCCCCTAGGCTAGGCGATGCCCCTGCCGACACGAAGACTGAACCATTGGCCACAGGAAAATTATTGTACACCGTACCGGCCTGAACGTGTTCCTGAGCTGACTGATTTTGTACATGGTCGCGTTGGGACGATGACGTCAGCGGATTATTTCCCCATCCCCTATACGGAGTGGTGCATGAGGGGCTAACTCCTTCAAAACGCTCGAGAGGATTCGTGGACAACCGTGAAACGGCTCCATTTTAAGTATCCAATGGGTGTGACGCGACGTCCACTCCCACCGACACCATTTTTCGTGATGATGCTTGCGCGGTAATTATATTATAGTGACAGGGGGGGTATCCTGGAATGTGACCGGCACTTAACTCAATATTGTTAGGTGGAAGGTACGGGGTCGAGGTCATCACTGGCCTCGTATAGCAAAACACGGAGGAAGTACTAGTGACCGAAGTATGGACACCAGTTGCCCCAGAATATGAAGGCACAAGATGTGGTTCAAGGGACCTAGTACTTAATTGCCCAGCAATACTATTAACGGGAGATTCTAATAATCTCTGGGCAGCACTCGTACTATCCTCGTATAAGTCTGCCTCACTACCATTACGCGATGGGGCTCATCCTGCGTGAAGCAACACTCGGCCGACTATCTCGTTAATAACCCCCTGTAACTCGACTGAGCGATGCGCGTCACCATGTCCATTTCCGGTTCGTATTCCGAGGTGTGGGGAACTTCCGGCACCGAAACTGTCCTTCTCAAGGACCGAATGGCCCGGGTCCGTAGAACTTCTAATGACCCCGATAGGTCAAGCCCTCTTTCGCCCAAGTATCGTCTGAGGTCATCCTCAGAAATTGACAGCACATAAGGTGGGATCTCAATGTCCCGCACATCCGCCATTTTAATTGATATACGATCCAACAACAAAAAAAATCAAAATTTCATAATACAATCAACAAATTCAAAGTGTATTTACAATAATCAAGGTCACATAATCAATTATGCTTAAATCTATCATGCACATTACGCAGAGTAAACTCCATTAAATTCTTAACTATCCTGGCGGAATACTCAAATCCAGGTAAATATAATTGTTGAAGCCTGACGTGAATCTGGGTTTATGGTTATACTCCCGCTATCGCCGTTATTGTATTATTGGATTGGTTACTCCAAATTCCATTGAGGTTATGTTCGGTTTATTGCAGAGCAACTTCAGTTTTGTCCGTTTATCCTTGCTACATCAAAAAGGATAAACAAAAAATTTTTTAACTGATCAATAACCATTTTTATTTCATTAGGGGATTTTTCTTTGAGGTTGTATTAAGGATAGGGTGACATGACCAGTGTATAAACACTTAGTAGCTGGGAAACCAAATATGACTTATACAAACCGATTCCTGGTCTCCTATGGACTGAAACTCAAGTTTGGTTACTCCATTACCAAGCTCATCTGTTCTAGAACACATTTCAACTTCTACTTGAGCGAAAAAACTGGTAGCAAATCGTAGAAATACGTTGAAGTAAAAATTGAAGGAACACCCAGTGAATGAACGGAGTTTTCCAGTGAATGAACGAGATTGTTATCCAGTGAATGAACACAACCTATTATTAGTGTCTCTTAGATTCTCTACTCATAAACTCTCAAGTTTCCATCTTCATTGATATAATTTAAGTCGAATCTAAGTACCTATACCTACTAGGTATTTTACTATAAGTTATCAAAAGAAAGCTAAATAGTGTGACTACAGTAAACAAGAAACGGAATCGGTAACAAATTAAAAACGGTTGAACGATTTGAACTTGGTAACTTTCAATAAAATAGGAATGTAGAAAAGCAATTCAATTTGGTACTCTTGAGGTATACAGTCTTTTGATCAGTAGGGCGCTTTTTTGAACCTATTACATGTGATAACCCTCTATTTAATTTAAAGCATTATTCTCATTTACAATTTTGTTCGTTTGGATAAACAGTCCAAACTTGTTTGCCTGAGGGGCGCCAGGTAGTTTTCTATAAAAACTACCAAAAGTAAATTTACATTTTTCCTTTCAAACTTTAACTGCAAACTTGATTTAATTAAGAGGATTACTTTGTTAGAAATTTAACTTTATGAATTAAGTCAATGCCTGCTAGCTTGCTCGATAGAGTGGGGGGTTAGGAGACAACGCTGGTGTGAGGCAAGTCATGAATTAACTACAATTTCCATAATTTCATTATAATTCGGACAATTTCAAATAATATAATACACAAAGATAGGTGAGAATTGTCACCGCAATTCAAATAAAACAAGAGAAAAATACATGATTTTAAGTCAGAGTTAAGGATATTAATAAATTTTAGTGACCTATAACCCCGTTCATTGATAGGTCGGCAGAATGGCCAATTTTAGATGTCGCATGGCGATACAATGAATGGAGCTAGGCCCGACCAGTTACCCGCCATTTTGAATTGATACGTAGAATGGCGTGGCATCAAACGCCGACGATTACCGCGGCGTGGTCAGAATGACCACTCCGATTTAATTTAATCTTGACATCGCGACTTTCCAACGATACTAAAATAGGAAGGAAACACTGAAGCTAATCCGCGAATCCCAAGGTTAACAATTTTTAGTAAGGGCGAGCGTATTACCGAGCCTCCCGCAGATGCCTACCATTTCGGCATTTTTAACAACTTTTATTTTAAGCAAGGCGAACTAAAACAAGTTGAGAAAAAAGTACCAACCTGAGAGCCTCCTTCGACCTCGCCAAGAGCCTCGGCCACCGCTTGACATGATAAATAGACTTTGGTATACGAAACAAGAATAACCAAGAATGTGACCATGCGGTCCGAATGCAAAACAACGAATGAAACTAGAAATGGCTGCTTCCGTCTTCCCGGAAGGGAAGCGGAACGCAATGCGCATGGCTCTTGGGAGGGAGTGAGAGAGACTCGTCAGTTCAGTACGGCGCCACCAGACGTCACCCCGATGACCCGTTTTCTCTGCAGAGTCCGCTAGCTTTCGGTCCGCTAGTCATGCCCGCCGATGTTGTTGACAAACTGTCAAAAGTTGCCTCCACCGTAGTGTCGAAGTCCTGGTTTCCTTGGTAATCTTGAATGAAAGGGACTCCAATCCAGACATGTTTTGCCAGGGAATTTCGTTGTGTCCTCGTCCGTGAAGTGGCCATGCAATCCCTGTGGATTGCATGCCAACAAATAAAAGAACAGGACTGAGAATTGGAAATTAAACATAATAAAATTTTAACTTTGGTGTCTGGCAAGTATCTTGGTTAGCTTTTAATTTAACATAAACTAACGTTTATGATGGTTGATTCGTTGCTTTAGATTCATTGCCCCTTATTAAATTAGGTTAAGTTTCAATAATGTCATTATTTTGTGCGGGTAATCAAATACCCCGTCACAATGTGTAAATGAACTTTTTATAATAAATCATCATTGTGGAAATAATAACAATTATTTATCAGATCATAAAATAGTCTTTTAGAGTGCAAGGTGAAATAATATGTTTGATTGTATTATTTACAGATCAATGATTGACTTTAAATTCAAAGGAAGGAATACCTTTTTGCACCAATTTAAATTTCAAATCATTCGTAATATTTGTTTCTACTTTATGATTATTATATATTGTGAAAAATTGATTTGCATACTTGATCATTTCAAATAAGCGCGCGATCAACACCCAATGACGCTGCTGGTGTGACGCATGCGCAGTGCAGTTGGGGAGCCAAATTGGGAGCACTACTGGCATGTGACTAGTCCAAATGCGCGTTTACATTTGAAAAAATATATACTTTCAATACTTCGGCTATTTCTTTCACATTCATTCAACAAATAATGTATATATATTTTACTTCGATAGAAAATACTGTCTGTACTGAATTGTAGATATTATTTCATCAATAAGATAATAACATTTTTTTTACATTATTCTTATATGAATATGTATATTATAATAAACATTATAATAGTATTTTTTTTTATCTTTATCATTAATTTACAAAACTCTTCGATCATTAATTTAAATTTCAAAACATTTTAAAGTAATGAATAATTTACTTTAATTAATTTAACTAGTTTATTAATATAATTGTTTCCTCTTAGAGGATTGTTAACTTTTTAGTGATAAGAAAATTGAGTTAAAAAAAGCTTTCTTTAAAATATAGTTCAAGTGGTATTATTCCTGCTTTTATATTTTTCTATATAATTATAATTTGGCATTTATATTATATCAATCTTATTTTTCGGAAGATTGCAAACTGGCTTTATGTTGCACATCCGCAATGTGTCGCAATTTTTTTATTATTATTAGATTAAAAACTGTGCCTCTCTGAATATGTGACGCATATTATGCCTCGTACGTATGTGCCTATCACAATGTGCGAGGCATATGCTTCGTACATACGTGCCTCTCACATTGCGCGGCGCACATGCCTCGCACGAAATGCGACGCATATGGACCGCACCCTGCACGCACCGCGTGCCTCGCACGATTGCTGTCTGGTTTAGGTTATTTAAAAAAATTTTAAAAGATCTTTTTTATTGATTTCAGTAATTTAATGAGATTTCAAACTATTTGAAATATTTGAGGGTATTGTAAAAGATTACCAGGCATTTCCAAGAGCTTTAAAAATTTTCAAGGGATTTTAAAAGATATCGAAGAATTTGAAATATTTAAGGAAATTTTATATAATTCCATACAATGTTTATTTATTTCAAAAGTTTTAAGGGATTTCGAAGACTTTGAAGTATTTTAGAATATTTAAAAAGATTTCTAAGTATTTCCAAGGTTTTTAATAATTTTAAGGGATTTCAAAAAATTTGCATGCGGTTGTAAAGAATTTCGTTATTAAAAGAATTACAGTACAGAGTTTTATGACCCACATTCTTATAGGAAATTGGTTTATTGCATAATTCGATAATTTGAAGTTTTTATTTGGTCCCCGCGGAAACTCATATTCTTTCAATTTTAAAAATATTCGATAAATCGAATTTTGACATTTCGATAATTGAAAGTTTTCGCTATTTCGAATCAAATTGGACATCCCGAGAGAGTTTATAGTTTCCATCATTCGAATTACAAGAAATTTTACAAGAATTTTTATTACTCTCTAAATTTGAATTAGTAGAAATTTTACTAATGCAATTAGTACCATTGTATCTGACTGTTAAATTAGTAATTTTATCAGTTTCTACTGAATGAAATGGTAAGATTTATGTTACTAAAAGAATTAGTAAGGGTATTCTACTAATCTGCTTAGTAGTGCCGACTTAATTGAGAAAAACGATCATGTTTTCATAATTTATATTTATATAATTTATATTTGTAATATATATTATATATTATTGCATCGTATGAACAATGCAATATTTAAAACTGAAATCAGGTAGAATAACAGCGTCCTCAGAAATTAAAATATTAAACTTATTATTGTTGTATAAAAACTTTGATAGAAAATAAAAGGAGATTTTTATTACAATTTTAATCATTTGTTCAAAGTATGAAAAGTTGTCTTGTAATAAAATCATTGTATCGATGATTTTTAAGTCTTTTTTCATGGTTCAAACTTATCCCTTTTGAGGCAGCACTTATAATCATCAGATCTAGTTTTCCTAAGCGACAAAAAATATTATTTGACCTAAATTTTAAACAGAATTAAAAACTTTTTTGTCGTCAAAAAAGACTTTTTTGAACCACCATATTGGTAAACTTCGGATAACTTAAAATAAAAGTATCTACATACTTTAAAGCGTGAGAATTTTCATTTAGTTTGTTTAATTTTTTAACGTGAAAATTAAACTATTATGTTTGATAATTGATCGTTTTTAGTTGAA
>CAKNWU010156773.1:1783-12129 GCA_932072015.1 Andricus quercustozae | reverse complement strand
AGAGTAATGCTAGAAAGTTGCTTTTTTCTGAAATCTTTAGTTTTGCTTTGTCTTTTTAGTTATAAACAAATAATAAGTGAACCTCAACAAGAATCATTTTTTAAAATAGTATTGTATTGTTTCAAATGATTTATTTTTTGCTTTTTTCCTAATGTTTAAAAAAATAATTTAAACAAAAAATCTATCTCACACAAGAGATAAAGAATGGAATAATTAGAAGTAGGTGGGAGAACTAGGTCTGTAAATGACTTTTAAAAGTTTTGTTTTGAATTATAAACAGAAGTTTATTGCAAAGCATAAGAGAAAAATTTGGAATTGCACATATTTTAATATCAGCCCCCCCGCCTCTTCTGTCTTGGGGATATTCAATATGATCCATACAGAAAATTTAAAGCATATTTCAAATATCTGTTTTATTTCATAAAAAAATATTCACAAAAAAGAAAGAGATTGTTTAAAATATGATTCTCTCTAATGTTTATTTATCATTTTTTTTATTGAGAATGCTAGGCGGTTGAATTTATCTTTTCAATTTTGAAAATGTTACAAAAGGTTTTCGTTACCTCGCTCATAAAATTAATGCGATCATCAGTCTGGATTACCCTCGGGCATCTACGTCTCATAATAAATGGTTCAGCTAATGCATTTACCATTGTTTCAACCTCGGCATTTGGCATAGAATTGCGTCAGAAAATTTTAAAAATTTATCTTGAATTTTATCAAATTTCCTTTCTTGGGAATACTTGAGACATGAGAACTACTTTTATTTCATTTTTGTTTTCAAAAAGGATAGGATTAATTGCAATGTGGCTTTTTAAGTTGTTCGTGGGGTTTTAAAGCGTTGCGGATATCGTCGCCAATACTGCAACATCGCATATCTTACTTTTTTTCGTTTTTGAGATATTTATATCGTTGAATTGCAAATTTTCCACTCTATCGACCTGTCCATCGCTATTTCTCATGTTGCCCACTGGAAGCGCGAAAATCGTATTAACCCATTAACGACGAAGAACTCCGATTTTTATTCATTTTCAAGCCTCATTATTGTAATTAAGGAGTATACATTTTTGAATGAAAACCCTGTTCCCTACTATTTTTGGGTATGCTCTTTCAGGATCGTGCTGTTTGACAGCATACTTTTGGTTTTCATCATAAAAGTCATCATTTTCAAAATGGTGATTTTTCACTGGAAAATTTAAAAAAAGTATAGTTGTGTGGACGCTTCACTCAGAAGCGATGAATATTGGTGAAAGTTGCTGTGCATAGGTTGTTGGGGTCGTTGAATCCGAATATAGTGTCAGATTTCCTAAATTCAAGATGGCGGATCCAATATGTCGGCCAAAATTTTGAAGAATTTTTCGAACTGGATGAAATTGTCCGTACATAGGTTTTTGTGGTCGCTGAATCCGAATGTAGTGTCAGATTTTCGATATTCAAGATGGCGGATCCAATATGACGTCTAAAATGGTAAAAAAGTTCTGGAACTTGATAAAATTGGTCATATCATGTTTTTGAGGTAACTGAATCCAAATCTGCCTTCCAATCAACACCTTAGAATTCCGATTCTTAAGTAAATGAAACTTTCCAAAGAGGTAAATATTTTCTTATTCTACTCTCAGCAAGACCCAGAAAAAATAACGTGGACGTGGTAGATTTCTTTCTCCTTCGAGGTGCTTGTTTTGAGTGAATCCCCTTGCCTCTCACTATTCGTGGTGTTTGCTTCGAGTGAGTCCCCTTGCCTGTATGTTCTTATTGAACAGTCTGAACACCGAGCTTGCTTGCTTTGACGAGAAATCTCGTGTGGTCCATTTCGCTTCAAGCTGCCCTTCTGCATGTAACTTTTAGCAATCTATATTGCGAAATCTTTAGTCGGGACTTTCGGCCCATCTCCGGTAGCATTGAAAATTACAAAAGAATTCACAATGGTGGCTTGAATTAGCCGAACGAAAACTACACATGTCCATTTCTTAGAACGAATACTAGGTAGCACATTATTGCAGTGCCCATCGTGAACATCAACTCCTCCCATGAATTTATTATAAAGGTGGAATGCCCGGGGGAAAGGTATCTCGATTTTGGACTTTGTTTCCGAACTATACCTTTTTGATGGTAATAGAGGAGTCAGACCTGCAGCAGTAGAAGCTACGGAGACTTGTTTTGAGTCAACGACAGTTATGTAGTTGATTCCGCTATTACTCTCGTGCTTTACAGCATACGTACCTCGGGGCGACTTCTTATCTATAACATTTTTTTCTTTCACCTGGTTTTCTCGAATTTTGCCTCTGCGTCGTAAGCTTAACTTCTTTAACTGCACAAGAAGATCCAAATTTGTGAAATAATTTTCACAATAAAGATGAATTTGAGGTATCTTTCCTGGTGCTGTGGTTTCGAGGAATGGTTCCAATAACTTCATTACCACTCGAGAACCTAATGCACATTTGGCCAACACAGAAATAACTGGGGGTAACCAATGTTGCAGGTAATCATTATTTCTGGGTAAAGTCGGCTAGGGTACAGGATAATGTCGAGCTGGGTAATTGATAAGTGGTTAAAGTATACCTGACTTTACCCTGGAGGAGAGTCGCGAGGGCGAAGTGTCAGTTGCTGACCTTATGTTTAAAGAAGCGGCTATAAATAAGGAATTAGCGCATATTTCTGCCTACAAAGCACTCCAAAAGGATGATACTTGACATAAATTAGCAAATTAATCGCTGAATTTTCGACTTACTACACTTTATTCGCAAAAAAAAAATTTGATAGCAGACACTGGGTTTAAAAGTCGCCATGGTCTTTGAAGTTAGGACGCAGTCCCATATGGAGGACAGCATGGTATATCAGCAGAATAGTACAAACCAGGGATCGGAACCTTTTAGGTTGAACCCGAGCTTAAAAGGTTCCCTACGGATTCGGGAACCATGCAATGTGATTTACTGCGGGCGGCCGGCGGCGAGTTTTTTGAGGTTATTATGAGTCACTTTAATTATAAATTCAATTTGTGTATATAAATTAAAACGAGTATATATATCTTGTCGGTGCTTGTCGGCTTAATCACTCCCAAAACCTTAAACCTAAAATTGAACTAACGCGCAATGAAGACTCAAACCCGAACGGGTTCGAGTTCAGGTTTCTGGTCCTGGTCCCGCAATCAAGTTACACGGGATTCTCGGCTGCGCATCAGAGTTCGATGGCAGATATGACTGATTGTGAGAAGTACATTTTTACGACACTTGCTGCTGCGCAGTAGAGTTAGATAACAATTACGTCTGCGCACCACAATTAAATGGCACTTATAGATGCGCAGTACAATAACACGACACTTACGTCTGCGCAGTAAGGTTAGGGGTTACTTCTATGTGCGCAGTGGTCTTACATCGTACTTATAGATGCGCTGTACAGTAACATGACAGAAACATCTGCGCAGTGAAATTCCATGCTATTTATGGATGCGCAGTTGTTACGTGGCACTTATGGCGTGCAGTAATGTAAGTGGTTCATATGGATGCGCAGTAGAGTTACATAGAACTTACATCTGCGCAGCAGAGTTAGATGGGATAATATATATGGATGCGCAGTAATTTTGGGGGTACTTATAGATACATAACGTTCCTAGGCAAAAACGCAACCGGAAACAAAACAGAACAAAATCTGCTCCGGTTCTGGACCACGATATATGTGTACACTGCACTACGCTTTCACAAGAACTACAATGTGAAATGACTTTAGAATGACTTTATGAATTAATTGATTTATCGATTGTAGAATACAATTATGGGTTCAAAATTCAAAAATCAGAAAGTTGACATCAATTTTTGAAATTTCAGCAATCTGGAAGATTTTTTATGAAAGTTAGTAGGAGGAGTTTTTTAAAATAGCACGGGATATGAGTTGGATGTAAAAATTCCAAATTAAAAAAGAACGACTTAAATTTGGAATTTTTTTTAAATTAGTGGATTTCAAGAAACTCAGTACGCGAAGGTTTTTTGAGCCACAGCTTGCAAATTTGGGGGCTGAATTCTAAAAGTGGACCTAATATTGGAAAATGTTATTAAATTGGTAGATTTACATAAAATTCGAGTACGAGGGCTTTATCGAGTTACAGAACACAGAAAGTTGACTTACCATTTTTTAAATTGTATAAAATTGGTAGATTTCCGTGAATTCTATAACGAGGAAGATTTTCGAATCTCAAAATAGGAATGTTTTCTCCAAATTTGTATTCTGAAACTTGAAAAACCTTTTCGTACTGACTATCATGTAAATATACCATTTTATTAAAATGTTCGAATTTTAGTCAAAGTTTATAATTTTTACTTTAAATTTGTGTTCTGTTACTTGAAAAATTCCCTCGTACTGGCTTCCATGGTATCCCTTTAATTTAATGAAAATTTCCAAATTTAATTCCCTTTTTTGAATTTTGACCTCAAATTCCTCTTCTGTACTTCGAAAAACACCCTCGGACTGACTTTTGTGAAAAGCTAACTATTATCTAATTAAAAGGAATGGTTTAATTTTCCAATTAATTTATTAATTAATTACCTATTAACTGATTTAATAACGTATTCAACATTTAAGTAACTTTTTTGAATTCTTCAATTTTGACGTCAGACAGGTCCGTTTGATCCAAACTTGATTTTTACGAAACTGCTTCCTTCTCAGAATAGTTAGGTCAGGAATTTAATGAATACTGAAAACTCAATAGGTCCGAACTTGATATCTGTAGAACTGGTTCCTTCTCAGAACAGGTGGGTCATCAGAACTGGTGCCTCGTAGGAACTTGAAGACCGAGACTGAGACTGAGTACTATTCTGAAACTCTGATACCGGAGATTAACCGAGAATTGCCAAGGGTCTAGCCGAAGACTGTTAATGGTACTGCCGAAGAACTGCTGAAGACTGGGTGAATCGTCGTATTCCCGAGGATTACACTTGAACTCGACTCACTTGAGTCGTGCTCCTCTTATGTTGAGAAAGGTTTCAAGAAGGTATCCATTTCCTCCAAGATGTTGCGTAGACCTTTGTCTTGAATTCGGGATGTTCTGATTGGCCCTTTTCCTTAATCAATGCTATCATGCGTCAGTTAGGCGTGGGTGACCCTTTTGAAATATAGGTATGTTATAAGAATAATGGCTGATTTGCGTTCTTACAGGTATCGATTTCACGTTTAGCCTTTCTGGCACCGGAGGGTAACTTCCTCTGATATTTGCATCACCTGATAAGAGATTTAATAGATACTTTTCGTTAGTCTCCTTGCGCATACAGTAAAGAGCATTTATACTTAGTAAACTTCACTTATATTATCTCGCTTACATAACTTTCTCTTCGTATAACTTTCAGTGGTTCGCTCGCTTGCTAGCTTGCGGTTGAAGTCCTTAGTATTTCCAATGATCCGTACCTGGTTCCGGAGTCCGGCAAGTGAAGTGTCTCTCACTGCTGCTGCTTACTGTTGCTATGACTGATTTCGTGCCTTTTAGGGGTTTTACTGCAGTATTTCGACACCCTTTCTGTTAATTCCTTTTAGAATTTCGTATTTAATTGTTTTACGTAGTATAGTACAATACTTGGCTCAGGAACTAGTTATGACAATGAATAATACTTTTCTTTTGTTAACAGGCTTCTCCTTAGCAAAGTCCGGAGTCTTTTAAGAATCTTTTTTTTTAACTTGCCTTTCATTTTTCAGTGGTGGAATTTCGGTACTTCATTCATGTTTTACAGAGATATCTTATCATTCCTCGTATCGTACGAGCAGACTACCGCACTGGGCCATCGGCGTAGTTTATATATGCTGTTGAAAGCGAAAGCGACTAATGACGTAGGTGTTTACGTATTCTAGTAGGCTTAACAGTCTGTATGTTCAGATAAAAATGCTATTTCTATAAATTGAGTCTTAAGTTTAAAATATTAATTTGAAATCGTTACAATTTTTATCGCTTACAAACTATAAAGGTTTTTTCCTGCCCGTAGGAAAGACCCTTTACTTGAAAAACCAAATGGCCTACCTCAATGTTCTTTTCCTCACGGGGTCCTACGTCCAACCTAAAGCCTAAAGAAGGAAAAAAGAGGGATAGGCCCAAATGTACTCTTTCTTTCGTAAATTTCCTAGTTATTTATTCGCCACAGTTATTCACCTGAAAATCCATTAAAATTGAAAAAGGGCGCAGGGGGAGAGTTTTCCTAACCTAAAAAAAATCTTACCACATAGTTTACCAGAGAATGTACAAAATTATATTTTATTCTCCACTCAATTATTCCAGAGAACACAGCATCAGCATATATTATTTTGCATCGAGGATTATCGAAATTCGATAGGAGAACAATGTTCTGAAATTCCGTTAAAATTTAATCGTTTTTCGCTTGTCGGAATATATCCTAAATCCAGACGCCATTACAAGAAAAATCTATGACTACGCGGTCCAAAATCCCGTTATTACTTAAGCGTCAGACTTTCGAAATCAAATACCAAAACTCGTAATTTACTTATCCGTTACTTTGTAGCTCAACGTGGCTATTTCTTTTTATTTCGCGACCTGAAAATTTACCAAAATAGACCAGACCGAATGTCTGGTGCCGGGCACCTGTGGAAACGCCACTAGGAATGTGGTATTATAGTTTTAATGTAAAAAAAAGAAAGTTATTGAGTTGGTTTCAATAATCATATGACAGAAAAGTTTGCTAAATCAAAGATAGAAATTCTTTAAAATAAGAATATACTTAAATATTCGTAAATTTCCAAGAATTTTTCAAATAATTGAAAGTTTCCGGTAAGTTACACACTATAGCCTACCGACGCGACTCGATTCATAGCACGATGCACGGAAATGGGAAATTGGGACACAAAACATTTTAAAATTCAGAGGAGAAAAATGCATGTAATCACACTACTGATTAAAATTTCATAACATCTCATGAGATAAAAGACAACAACAACAAAATCTCCCGCCTTGCTGAGATAAAGGACCACACGTTGGGCGCGATTTTTGACAAGACCTCCCAAATAAGATGGAGATTCACTTACCTGGAAACTTCTTCACGGCCTACCCAACGTGTTTATTTCGCGAACCTGAAAATATAAAGAACAATGACCAGATCTTGCCTCCGGTTACCACTCTGCGAGAGTTGACTGGGTGTCCCTCTGGTAGTTAGTATGCCGGCTCGAGTATATGGCAAGATGACTACGCCGGTATGTTCTTGACAGGTACCGGGCATATTACGCTTATAGCTACCGCTCGCTGTCTTGATCCTTGCCACACGGGCGATGCCGTCGCTCCCAGGATACATCTCGATGATCACTCCCAGTGGCCAGCGTGCACATCCAACACTGTCCTCCATTAATATGACGACTGAACAAACTTTTAGTTCCTCGGTTGATTTGTGCCATTTCTGGCGAGTTTTCAATTCGTTAAGGTAATTCTTATATCATTTGCTCCAGAAGTCCTGACGAGCCTTCGTGATGAAGTTGTACGTCGACAGTCGATTGTCAGGCACTGAAACAAGATTTTTCTCGGGTAAGAAATTGAAAGGTCGACCTATCAATAGGTTAGCAGGAGTTATAACTAAGGGATAATTGGGGGGATCAGCTGAAAGCGCGTATAGAGGTCGAGAATTTAGTATTGCTTCGATTTCAATTAACAAAGTGTTAAGTTGTTCATAAATGAGTTTTAGATTTTTTAATTCACGTTTCAAGTGATGCTTGAAACTCTTTACAGCTGCTTCCTAAAGACCACTGAAATGACGGTATAAAGGTGGGTTGAAATGCCACTCAATTCTTTTGGATAATGCAAAAGAGCCTATCGCATGCTTGAATTCTGCTGTATCAAGTAAATCATAGATTTCGCGAAGTTCTTTGTTGGCCCCTACGAAGTTTGTACCATTGTCCGAATATATGTGTTCTGGAACACCTCTCCGGCCGATAAATCTGCGTAAAGCTGCCAACAAACCTTGTGTTGAAAGGTCGTTGCAAGTTCGATGTGCATCGCCTTGGACGCCATGCAGATAAAAACGCAACCATAATTTTCGAAAAAAATCCTATTGCGATCCTTCTTTTCCTTAATGAGAATTGGCCCGAAAAAATCTATATTTTTTCGTTGTCGAATACATTCAACACAGTGATGAACTATTTTTCTTATTTGATTTTTACCGTTAAACATCCAGAATTTTTCTCTAAGAGCATACAAAGTCGAATGAATACCCAAGTGCTTATTATCTTCATGACATTTGCGGTTGATGAGATCGGTAATCGGGTTTTTGCTAGGCAATAAGAGAGGGTGTTTTTGATTGTAGATTAACCCTTGTTTGGTACACATCCCTGGAGTAACGAACTTGGCACATGGGGTCGTCGACGACCCCAGCGTGAAAAATTGCTATAAATAATAAAGTATTGAATATTTTTACTTGAACATTTTTTTACATCTTTTTGAATACCTACTTTAAAAGATCATATTGTTTATATAGCTAAATATAAAATTTAAATATACAAAGAAAATTTTTGAAGTTGCATAAAGGTCAAAAATGCCAATTTTCATTTAAAAAATCATAACTTTTGCTTCCCTCGATAGAATTAGCTAAAAATTTAACTGTGTCTTCTTCTAATGTTTCGGTACAAGAAAAAATAAGCGTTAAAACAGTTCTTTTTAAAAAGGTATTTATTACGAGCAATGAAAGTGCGAATTTCGTGAAAAATTGAACTACGCGTTTTTACCAAAATAACGTAATTTATTTATTATAAAAAAGGCGAAAAGCATTAAAAGTACTTATAATATACGGATTTAAATATCGAAGCACTCCTTACACACACATAGACTGTGCTTTTAACATGCAGGACGGTGACAGACGGCACAACCGTACTTTGATTTTTTGTCGGAAATGCCAATTTTTTATTCTTTTCGCGGGGAAACTACCTCAAATCGCTCCTGCAAGTATGGTTTCACGAGGTGCATGTACAACCTATCGAGGCATTCAGTCGCTGTCACTTTTTTGGCGATGTTCTCGTTCCTGTACTTCCACATCAGCAGAATGCTAGCGTTAACAATCACTTGATCCAGCATTCCTTGAAAAATTCTCACTGGCCATCGCTTTGTCCTGCCGCTCACGGTATAGGAATGGCAAAGCTTGTCAAAGTTGTCGGTCCTGCCTTTGCTTGCATTGTAGTGCCTGATAATAATAGGCTTGCCATCCTCAATTTCAGTGGTCTACAGAAATGTCGAAACAAGCAACACAATCTTCTTTGTTTTCTTCTTCTTTGAAGCGTAGGAAAGTAGCGTCAAATTTCCCGATTTCCAGTGTCAGAATTTAGACACAGGTCGCTCCTTGGGCGCAACTAAAAAATCTGCAGGGATCTCTCGCTTGTTCTTCTTGATGGTCCCGGTTATTTTGAGATTGTATGGTGGCTTCAGCATACGCTCCAGCCGAGGTACTGATGTATACCAAGTGTCGCAGATCATCGACCGATTGGTGTCATAAATCGGCTCAGTGACCTTCCGAAAATAATATTCCGGGATAGCTTCTTTATTTGGTATTATCGCCGAATTTTTACCTAAATACGGTATTGCGAAGATCTGAAAATGAAAAACAAAATAAAAATAAAAGCATAAATATTTTTATTTTTTGAATAAAAAAATGTTATTATTCTTATGAATTATTATTTACCATGTACGAAGTTTCCGCTTCGTCGAGACTGATGATTTCCAAGCCGTACTTGTCGGGTTTATCCTTCATGTAGATTTGGAATTTGCAGCGCCCTCGGAAACCTAACAACTGCTAATCTATGGCACACTCACTGCCGGGGATGTAGTTGTTCTTGCAGTTATCGATAAACATGTCCCATAATTTGCGGATGGGCGCAAATCTGTCATTTTGATCTCTGTTGTGTATGTCATCGAAACGCAGACATGTTGACAAAAAGGTAAAACGATGCCTCGAAAAGACACATCTGTAGAACGTAATCCCATTCTTCTTGTCCCACAATCAATTGTCGTTGACATCGGAGGATTTCCATAATCCTGCGTAATAGAGCACGGCAATGTATGCTCTCATCTCGACTGGATCGGTGTGTTGCTGGTAGCTTTCTGCCTTGTCTTCTGCTACTAGAATAGCACTTTCTTTTTCAATCATCAAATTGGCACACTCGACTATGAGATTTATCATTTGATCATCAAAAAGGCACTCCCACATTTCTTCAATCGTGGATGCAGAAGCAGCGTTACCAGTCGGTTCAGGTGCTTGCGCAACAATGTGGCGTTCTGTATAAAAATAAAATAGGCGTCAGTATTGAAGCATGCACAAGAGAAAAAAAAATCATGCTCCGATTTACCAAATTCAAAAGCAAAAGAGAGAGAAGTAGAGAGAGAAACT
>CAKNWU010156758.1:2472-14897 GCA_932072015.1 Andricus quercustozae | reverse complement strand
GTGCCAAATTTTCTGGAACTACGATTTTCGGACAGCAGTCTCCGTTGCACACTCGAGGCCTGACATTGTTCTCCAAGATTTCGAGAAACGAACTATATTCGTGATCGAATTCTCGGCCCCGTCCGAATATAACATCACTTCCAAGGAGAAAGAAAAGGAGGAGAGGTATCAAGACCTTAAAAGGGAGCTGCGAAGACTGTACCCAAAATATTCGGTACAAGTAATTGTCCTTGTGATAGGTGCTCTCGGAGGTGCGAAACTATCACTGGTTCGTAACCTAAAAGCCATTCCCGCGTGCCAAAAATATGCCAAGGCACTTGCGAAATGGATGCAGAAAGCTGTCATCCTTGGGTCGCTTCGTGTGTTCAAAACACATGAGGGTTTCGCCGGCCTGTCGTTGTGATTTCATCGTGTCCTGTGACCACTCATCTCACGGTTGTGAGACGTGGCCATGAATGTGATTTACCGCGGTCCTACTGGGAGCCGCTGCCATTTTTTAGATGGCAGTAGCTCCCAGTGAGATCCTGCGGTGGTTGTTTAACCTTATTTTTTAATTATATATATTAGAAAAAGTTAGAAAAAGTATTCGGAAGTTTTTCAGATTTTGTTTCGTGAAAAGGCGGACTAATAATTTTTATTATTTTCTACATATTAAAAATTTGGAATAATCCAATTATGATAAATAAAAAATATCTAGGATCTAATCTGATCATTATTATGGAACTATTTATTGTCTACAGGATAGACGCACGCTAGCGTCGCAGACAGGCTGGCATACGAAGTCATACGTGAAGTACGTCGTGATGGCGATATGTGACGCATTACGCCCGCACTCTACCTACCCAACACAGCATTGCGACAGGTGATGGCGGCATGCGTGCGTTATGCATAGCAAAGCGTGCGTCGCACGCAGGCGAGTACTGTGCGTCGCACGATTTTTATCTGGGAAAAGGCGGAAAAATGGCCCGAAGTCAGAGTTATGCAGGTGAACTCAAGTCAAATTCATATCAATACATGGTGCGTGTTTCTGAAATGCTGAGAACAGAATTTTCGAAGATGGATGATAAACTAATTTTCGCGAACAATGTTTATGAAGAAACTATAGAACAAGAGACAAACATGTGACTCATGACGTGCGAGCGATATGTGTGGCACGCTTGACTCTCATGGCGTGCGAGCGATGTGCGTCTCATTTGATGACACATATGTCGCGGTATATAAGGGCAACGCCGTGACGATGATCCGCACGCGTGCGTCGCATTACGCCGTCACTGTGAGGGACAAATTGTTATCTGGGGACTGTTAGTTTTTTTTTAAATTAATTACATAAGTTTCAAGTCCATATATGTGGTAAACTTCAATTTCGTGAGAAGCAGCGTATTCAGATCCTAAAAAAGTAAAATTAATTTAGAATCAATTGACATCCCAGCTTGGTTACCTGTCATCGAAAAAAAGGAGGCCAGAAAAATCTTTTCCATTTTTTTCGGATTTCAGACAATCATTTTTCTGAGAAATAATTCCTAACTAATTCACCCCTGTTTTCGGAAAATTTGTTAACGGGTTTGAAAATAGGAAAAGAATTTTTCAGAGTACTTGAGAATTTTCCAGTGACAAAAATGTACTGGAAAAAAATCGCCACGGCTCAGGAGTCAAAATTGGAAACACAGCCAATGTTTATTATTTTGAGTCTGCTATTTAGTGAAATTATCTTCATAACTTGTGCTTTAAAGATTTTCTGAGCATGTGTGGACTTGGGAAATATAGAACTACACTAGCAAAAAATCGACACGGCCCAGGAATAAAAACAATTAATAAAAAATTACTATAATTCTAATTTTGACTAGAGGGTCTTGTGCATTTTTTTCTAGTTTATTTCTAAGCCTACATACAATATTTTTATGTTAAAGCTCACATGTGCTCACAAAAATGTTTAACCCACAAGTTGTAAAGATTATTTCATTAAATATCAAAACCAAAATTTTAAAAATTTGCTGTATTTCCAATTTCGATTCCTGGGTTATGGAGATTTTTTTCCTAGACCTTTTTTGTCACTGGAAAGTTTTCAAGTACCCCAAACAATTCTTTTATTCACAAACCTATTAAATTTTTTTTCCGAAAACACAGGCAAAGTAAATAGGAATTATTTCTCCGAAAAATGATTGATTTAAATCTGCAAAAAATTGAGAAGATTTTTCTCAAATGCAGGTATGTAAAGAAAATCAAACCTTAAGAAAAGTTTAAAACTCGGCAAAAAAGAAAATTTTACAAACTTGTTTTCGAGTACGGGTGGCCAAGTTGCACGTGGATCGATTTCAAATGAATTATACTTTTTTAGAACCTCAATACGCTACTTTCACGCGTTGTAGCGATATGAAATTCCAAAAGCATTTATTTTTTACCCACCCTACTGGGAATTTGGAGAACAATTTTATTATTTACCGAGCTTACAGTAAAAATAAATATAAATGAATAGGTTCGGATTTATGAAAAATCTCACAAATTCCAGTAAAATTGAAGATGATTTGAAAAGGTAGGTATAATTTCGTTGCCACCGTATCCCAGAAATTTAGATACTTGTGAAAAAACAGGTGCACTACCTGAGATCGCAATGTCGCCTTCACCCCGAAACCCATAAATTGCAACTGAAACCTTGCACGTTCCAAAAGGAATGACAACAGCCCTTTTGGGTACCTATTGTTTTCAATGTATAAATTCCTGAAAATAAACCAAGAATCTAACGATAAAATTTGGACAACCACCACAAAAAGCTCCTATTGCAATTCCTAAAAACAAAATAAAAGTTTGTTTCTCTGGACAAAAATAAAACAGAGGAAAGAAAAATGAGAAGGCAACCAACCAAATCCCGTTTCTTCTCTTTTTTATTTCTTTCGTCTTTTTTATTTTTATTACTATCAAATCACAATAAAAAAGCATGGATAATATTCACCAACGTTTCGGTGCTCATACAGCACCCTTATCAAGGAAAGAAAAATTATAACAGGTGGGAACAGCAGCGAAAATACGATGCTATCTCCTGGATACCTGAGAACTAAGTGTGGGTCAAAAGGCAAATCCGTTATAAACAAACAAGAAATAAGAGAAATTCAAGATTCATGAAAACCTATTACTAAATGTAATTAATCATACTAGAATAACTTTTGTTTAATTTATCCAAATATGTTTTCAAATTAATAGAGTACTTATTTTGTTTTTTAATATAAAGCATTTCCATGAATTCTCTCATTATTTTCACTATGTAGAATTTCAACATTACCCCAGTCGAACTCATGGTCAATATCAACAAACCCTCTTGTATGTCTAGCAAGAACACTCTTATAACAACGTCCCAAACGAACATCACTTTTGTGTTCCTCCACCCTAGTATTAAGAAGTCTGCCAGTCTGTCCCACATAAGTCATCTTACAGATCTTGCAAGTGATCTTGTAAACAACACCACCTTTTTCAAATTTATTTAAAGGATTTTTACAGAAAGTTATTATTGAATCCATTTTAAATGGTATGCAAAAATAGTATGACTATTAAATTTTTTTAACATAAATTCAATAGTTTTCGAAATTTGACCAAAAAAAGGAAGAACAAAAGTATTAAAAGAACTATATTCTCTTAATTCCTTCTGATCATTTGTAGATGAAATATTACTTTGTTTAATTTTCTATGTCAAAAAAATAGATTTTTTTTTCTCCATTTCATGGGTAAATTGAAGTTTTTTATGAAAATCATTAAAAGCATCAATAACTGCCTGCAACTTTTCTAGAGGAACACATAATAAGGTGTCATCGACATCACGAAAGTAAAAGGGCCACATAAAATCTAGCTTCTTGAAAGCAAAGACCTCCAAATCTTCCATAACTATTTCTGCTAAAATCGGAGAAATGACTGAACCTATTGGAGTACCAAACTTTTGCCTATAAAAAGATCCATTGAATTTAAAATAAGTTTGATAAGTTCTTTTTGATTTAATCGAGTACGTGTTTTATATTATCCCATCTATTTAAAATTGTCTGTTTAACTAATTCAAATGGAAACATTGCCACAATATCCAAAGAAATCATTACATGGTCATCAGGAACAGTTTTTTGAATAATAATTTTTTGGAATTCCCAGCTATTTTTGATTTTGAATTTTGAAGTTGTAATGGAGTATTTGAGTATAAAATTAAAGTTTTGTTCTAAAAATTTCATGGGAGTGTTAATAATAGTTAAAAAAAAACTATTCTTAAAGGATAGCCTTCTTTATGAATCATTCTCAAACCATAACATCTTGTTTTGTTCAAGTCGAGTTCTAGCAATATAGTCTGTTTCAAAGTTTCGTCACTTCGAAGTCTTATACTTGGAATCACAAAAATCGCACATTACTGAAAAAGTGTTGAGAAATAGATTGGAACCTTAAAAATACATGAACAGGGATGAGAGTGGATCAGCAGTTTAATTGTACAGTAGGGCGTATCGAAAAAAAAGTTTTTTGCTCGAAGTTCTAATAGCACTTCTTCAAATTTGAAGAGCACGAAATTTTTTTTTGTGATTTAAATTATCAATAAAAATAGTTCAAAGCAAGTCGATTTATACCTGTATAGCGATAATTCCATTTAAATATTCTTTACCCTCCCTAATTGACTTTGAAGTTTCAAAGAATCGAAAAGAGTCGACTTTTCCGCTATTTTCTCAGAGTTACGGTAAATTTCTGGACTATTTGACCAAATCATGTGTGATATACTTCAATGAGAATGTATTTGAAATATGTTGCAACAATAATATATGGGGAATGTTGACATTAAAATAATTATTATTCACTTTGAATTACAAGAAAATATTTAAAAGTGATCTATTGCTTTTTATTTGTCAATAAAATTAATTTTCGGTGCATAAGTTATCAGAAAAAATATTTCGAAACAATTATATTTGTATCGACATAGCAAAAACGAATGAAATATTTTTTACCCTAGCTAAGTGACCTTGAAATTTCAAAATATCGAAAAAAATCGACTTTTTCTCTATTTTCTTAGAGTTACAGTAATTTTTTCGACTATTTGACCGTGAAATGTCTGATATACGTTAAGAAGAATGCATTTTCAATATGTTACACCAATAATATAATAATTTTTATTGATTTTCGATTACCATGAAATATCTAAAAGTGATATATTGCTCTTTATTTCACAACAAAATTAATTTTCGGTGTCTAAATAAGGTAAAAATATTTTCGAGCATACCCAGATTTACACTTTTACAGTAAAGAGGCAATTTGAATAATTTTCGTCCGGCCAGAATAACGTAGAGGATTAAAAAAAACCCAGAATTAAATTTTTTCGCTATTTTCTTAAAGTTATATGACTTGTCAACCATGTGGCCATCATGCGATTATTATATATTTCTTAAAATATATTCTGAATAGAATCAAATAAAAAAATAGTCGGAACATATATTGGCTTGTTATAATGTCATTAAATTATCAAAGTAATACCAATAACCTACTTGTATGTAGATTTGTGACATTAGTTCTAATTTATTTGTCCTATTTTAATTTCGATGGATTCCCTGTCTCAATGTAAGTTGGAAAAGTTCTACTAATCCTAGTCAACCATCTGGCGTGCGATAATTCCCCTGGACTTTTTCGAGCAAGATCTTCAGAACACTCTCCTTCTTTGATAGCATTCCATATATCTAGCAGTTACAGGAGAATTAGGACTATCGACAGCATCGAAGTTTACAACCGGAAGTTCTTCACAAGAAGCTAAGCTTTTTCCGATTGGACCAGAAAAATCGTTAGGACCAAAAATTCCTCCATCAAGTTTTATAAAGAAAGCTTTGAATGGCAGCTCATTCCCATGAAGCTGACAGACACTCCATTGTAGCGATTTACCCAATTCTAATTCTAGCAATCGAATTATACCTGCGTGTTTACTAGTGTTCGTAGAACAGCCGTCACAACCAACACAATCTAGATTGGAGGTATTAATTTCTTTGTCAAAGAAAAACTGAAGGATATCATGTGTTATCGTTTTTGCATCTGAAGAAGATGAGGATATGTGTCCTAAATTAGTACTTCCTGGTTCTTGAATGAGAGAAGTATGTTCTTCTCGTTTTTTTGTTTGGTGTGTTCTCCCTTTACTTGTTCCATCCATTACTTTTGTTTCGTCTTTTCTTCCATCGAAGTAAAAAGCCTTTATTTCTGAAGCCAAAGAGAGCTGCTCTTTCTGAAGTTGATGAAGAGTTTTTGTTCTTTCCCGCTAGAGTTTACTCTTGTCAAAAACTAAACCTTTTACTTCTGGAATGTACTTACTCACGTCGTGTAAAATTCATGAAGCCAGTAAAGCAGCTGACCTGTATCCGATGCCGTATCTGTCACAGACTTTTGAAAATGTTGAACAGTTTAATCTTGTCTGATAAGTAAATTTCTCCCAAAAAGGGACCCATGCATCCTCAGCATCTTCTTCGGCGGGCTGCTAATCGTCATTTACATTATCATCCATAATCGAGCCACAGTAAGAACTTTCACCTTCAATTTGCACCTTCTGACGCTTTCTTTGGATAACTTCTTCACTTTGATATGGAACATCAGTCAGCAAACGCTTCGATTGTACTTCATGATGATCTGATTGTTCCGAATCAATTTTCGGAAGAGACGTAAATGATTTTCTCATTCGCCTGGAAGATCGCTGATCTAAGAGAAACACTCTGGCAGCTTCAGAAAGATCTATCTCACAAGTGCATGAAGCATTATCACACTTACAAGCCGCAATATCAAATAACTTTAATTTATTTGCACGAAACGCATTTAATTTGCTTTTGCACCAGGATTTATCTTTATCTCTTTCATGCGACTTTTTCAATTTCATCAACTCATCTTAAACTGTTTTAACCATCTTTGAGATTCTTGCTTCTGTAAGAATTGGGATGGAAGTATCATTCCATATATCATGCAGCCTTTTCACAACTAAACGCGAAATATCAGAAAAACTTGGGTATCTTTTAGATTCTTTTTCAGTTCGAATTTTTTCACATGCGAAAAAATAGTACCTCATTACATTTTTCAAACTCAAACCACTAATAAATCACATACGATGTTTACTGAATTTAATGCGAAAAAGAAATGGTGTTTAAAATTCTAGTTTTCCAGCTCTCTTATAAAATACTCGCGATTAGACAGTCAAAACTGAACTGAATTCTTTTTCTGAAAAAGCGGTTAGGAAAAACAAAATGTAAACAAAGGCCTGGTGAGCCAATATATGTGAGCTAATATATGTTCCGACTATTTTTTTATTTGATTCTATTCAGAATATATTTTGAGAAATATATAATACTCGTGTGATGGTCACATGGTTGACAAAGTCATATAACTTCAAGAAAAATACGAAACAATTTAATTCTGGGGTTTTTTTTTTAATCCTCTACGTTATTCTGGCCAATGAAAAATTATTTAAATTACCTCCTTACTGTAAAAGTGTAAATCTAGGTATACTCGAAAACATTTTTACCTTATTTAGACACCGAAAATTAATTTTGTTATGAAATAAAGAGCAATATATCACTTTTAGATATTTTCTTGTAATCCGAAATCAATAAAAATGATTTTAATATCGACATTCTGCATATATTATTAGTGGAACGTATTGCAAATACATTCTCATTGACGTATATCACATATTATATGGTCAAATAGTCCAGAAATTTACCGTAACTCTAAGAAAATTGCGAAAAAGTTGACTTTTTTTTTCGATTTTTTGAAACTTCAAAGTAAATTAGGGAGGGTAAAAAATATCTTAATGGAATTAGCGCTATACAGGTATAAATGGACTTGCTTTGAACTATTTTTATTGAAAATTTAAATCTAAAAAAAAAAATTTCCTCTTCATATTTGAAGAAGTGCTTTGTTTTTTTGTGATTTTTAGCTATATCTACGATGCGGAGACAGAAGGAATTTTTTTTTATGAAACATTAGGGGAGTGTTTTTGACTCCCAAAAGAAAGTGTACATTTCTATTAGAACTTCGAGCAAACAACTTTTTTTCAATACGCCCTATTGTACAGTAAATTGAAAATTTTGTCTTCCAAAAATTAGCAAATGCTACACATTGATAAGAATACAGAACTTTTTTTTTAATGTCACGTTCAAATATTGTTTTTGAAATTTATTTCTTTTTAAAATTTTCAGTTCTAAGCTTTTTTAATGTAACGCTACAATTTGATATTTTTACACTTGAATGTGAATAAATGATTCTTTTATATCTGGATATTAGATTTTAATATCTAGGTTTAACTCCCTAACATTGGAAGATCATCGTTCAATAGTTAAATATCCAGATATCAATTTCTATTTGTTTCAGTGTATACTATAAAACTAAATAATGGATTATATATATTTAGTAATAAAAAAAATTACATTTTCATCAAGTTGCTCATTTGAACACTCTTTCAATATGATATAATTAATTTTTAAGCAATATTCAAGTTCAAATATATCGAGAATTATTGAGGTTTCTATTTGGAAATTATACAAATTTGCAACAGTACGATTGAAATGTACACTTGTCCAATTTTTAATAACCGAATTTGAAATAATTTTATTTCGAACGTTTTCAACTTCAAAATATTCAGCCAATAAGTGTTACAAATTAAAATGGTGCAATTTTGAAAAATCTGTTGTCGAAAATACAATCGAAAATGTCTTACAACCCGAGGTCTACGATGGAAATAAAGAACAGATGAATTAAAAATATTATGAATAAATTTGTGTTATATTAGCCGTTGAGACTTTTTTTTATATTTATATACTTGAGACGTTGAACATATTATTTTAACCAATCAGTGAGAAAGTTTAAAAATATTTTAAGAGTGAACGTGCAAAATTAGTGACATTAGTAACATTTTTGTCAAAATAGAATCATCGCTAAAAAAATCGGCCAATAGTGACAATAGTGTCATGAATCCGAGACCTGTAAATTACATTTTTATGAACTAGCTGTAAATGCCTGGATTTTTATTTCATAACATTAAAAAATAAAAAATTTGAAAATACGTTAATAAATTTTTTTCAAATATCAAGATATTAAAAAAAATTTTGACACAATAATTAATAATTCCAAATTAAAAGCGTTTGAAATTTTAAAAAGTTACATATTCAACGATTCTGAATTTAAAACGTTTCAAATCAAACAATTTTACATTACCTAGGTGAAATTTGGACAAAAGTACAATATTTCTAATGTAAAAGAAAATAATTTAACTTGTATGACTTTTCAATAAAAGAGTTTAATATTGAATAACTGTAAATTGAAAATTTTTTCATCAGATGCTGTCAAAATAGGAAAAGTTAGAAAGAAAATTTTTTAAAATTGGACAGTTTCATTAGAAAGTAGTTGTTGTTATATCAGTACTGCCGCAAAGCGTTCATAATTAAACAATTTTATTTTTAATTAAGGAGTCTCGAAATTAAAAGATTTCAGATCAAAATTTCGAAAACAGGACAATTTAAAATTGTTCAAAATTGAATAATTTCGGATTAAAATTTTGAAAATAGGATCATATAAAATTCAACGAAATCCTAGTTGTATTATTTATCATTCGAAGCGCTCAAATTTTAATAATTTAAAACTTTAGAATTTCAATAATTTACAATTACTACTGATTAAAATTCTACAATTTGAAACTGAAAACTGAATTGAACCTTTCAAAGTCAAAGCTTCTGAAATTTCAGAATTTTAAATTGTTAGTATAAGCTGGAAACATTTTCAATTATAAACTTTTACAATTGAATTATTTAAAAAAAAAAGTTAGAAATAGCAAAAAAACTGAACCAATTTTGAATTACCTAGAATTGTGATATTAAAACGTTTTTATACTTTATACTTTTAAAAATTTAAACACTTCAATTTTAATTGCAAAATTAATACTGATGAAGGAGAAAAATGAAAAATTCAGCGTTCAACATGAAAATTTAGAACTCGAGTTCAAAAATGTAAAAAAAAGAACAGAAAATTTTTGTATTTAACATTGAAACCAAACAACTCAGTATATTCGAATCTAAACTTATTACATTTAAAACTGACTATCAAGGCTCATAATATGAATTTTTGAAGGATTTGATAGTGAAACTATATTAATATTTTAAATATTTATGTAATATTGTATTATTATTTTAGTTGGCCGAATTCATTTCCAGTCGGGCAGGCTGTGCAATGTGCATGCTCAAGTCACAGAATCATTTTTGCAAGAAATAAGTTTTTTTCAAAGGATTTTAGACGATCCGTATCTCACCAATTTAACGAAAATTTTGTTTTAAAGATGGGAGTATTTGAGCTTTTAAAACCTGTGATGCCCTTTATCAAGAATTTATCGAGAGAAAAAGATTGAAATTCGCAGTATCTAAAACAACATCGAAATTTTACATTTTCTTTTTGACTCTGATAGATCTTTTTATTCTAGTTTGAAAACCACTGGAAAATTGTAACTACTTTTAAAGCTGACAAGATGGCTGCATTTTTTCTGAAACAATTTTTAAGTCAATTTTATTTTGTCTTGTATTTATATTCTACGTGTATTTCTTTTTTTTTTTCAAAACCACCGCTTTTTTTCTGCTAATTTTTTTTTAATTTGTTACTAATATGTCTTGGAGACAGATTTTTCTTTGATAAATAAAAATTAACCTATTTTACAAAAACAAGACAGGATATAAAAAAGTTGATAAGGCAAAGTTATTCCTTTCAGTATGTAAATGAACAGGAGGATCAAATTTGGCTACAAAATTTTCCTTCTAGTTTAAATATTCGAAGATATTAATCAATATCTTACATTTACACAATATTGATTCTTGAAATAGTGACGCTATACCCAGGCTTACTATGGTTGTTACTATCTCTTTGTATGAGACTTGCAAATTATCCAAATGAAATTTTCAATATCCTTGACAATTCGAAAAGTTATATACTTTTCAAAATTTTCAAGAAATAGAAAAAAATATTTTTCTGATAGATTAGGAAATTTTATTGAAAGTTTTCACTAGATACTAAATATATTTAGAAACCATATCCGCTAAATTTTTCGATTGGATCAAGATTCAAAAAGTTAGAGCTTTTTCAAAATTTGAAACAAAATTTTTTGGTGAGTTTTATAAATTTTTATCAAATTTTCAGGTACACAACGAATATACTTGCAAATTATGTAATGACCTTTTAATTACGATAAAAATTTAAAAAGTTATATATGCTTTTCAGGATTTTCAAAATTTCACAAAAAAAAAGTAAAAAAGAAGATTTTTGTTCTACATTTAGGAATAACAATTCAACTTTTTACTAAATATAAAATATCGCTCAAAACTATCTTCAGGGAATTTTGTTATTGGACCAAAATTCAAAAAGTTAGATCATTTTGCTCTACCGGTTTTTTCTTATATCGGGTCTTGCTTTTGATAAAATGGTAAATTTTCATTTGTCAAGAGATAACAAATTTTTTTGTTCTCTATAACATGGATACAAGATAAATTCTAATGGAATATGTCCAGCATATCAGTATTTTGAATTATAAGACATTTTTTCTTGAATGAGTATAATTCTGATTCAAATAACTTGAAATGCATTCTGTGCTTTATAACCTTATCCTGTTTCGCTATAGCTTTTAGAAATAAAAGTATAAGAGAATGTTGATCGAGGCAAGCTGAGTTTATTATACATGAAGTATTCAAAGATCGATAACTTTTGTTCCAGAGAATCAATCCTTTTAAAACTATTTTTACATTAAGCTTCATCCTATAACACAGTCATACAAAATAAAATCTTTTTTCGGGTCTGGAGGTCAGACCATGTTAACTATATGTTTCTTGGGTCGCTGAATTCGAATACGAGGTCCAAAAAAACCCAGCACGTCAGGGTTCTGACATAACCTCATAAAACCTCATAATTTTTTTTTAAGTCCGGGGGTCAGACGATGTTTATTATATGTTTTTGGGGTCGCTGAATCCGAATACAAGGTCCAAAAAACCCTACCACGTCAGGGTTCTGACATAACCTCATAAATCCTCATACTTTTTTTTTAGTTTATTTTGTTTTATTTTATATCAGAATCCTGATATGCTGGGACTTTTTTGATTTCGGATTCAGATTCAGCGACCCCAAAAACATATAATAAACATGGTCTGACCCCCTGACTCTTACAACGTTTGTATCAGGTTTTTTGAGGTTACGTCAAAACCCTGACATGCTGGGGTTTTTTGTACCTCGGATTCGGATTCAGCGACCCCAGAAACATATAATAAACATGGTCTGACCCCTGGACTGGAAAATAAACAATTTTATGAGGTTTTATGAGGTTATGTCAGAACCCTGACGTGCTGGAGTTTTTTGGACCTCGGATTCGGATTCAGCGACCCAAAAAACATATAGTAAACATGGTCTGACCTTCAGACCCGAAAAAA
>CAKNWU010156751.1:1548-13682 GCA_932072015.1 Andricus quercustozae | reverse complement strand
AATACCAATGCATATTACGAATTGTAATAATATAAATTTATTGAAATGATACATTTTTCAAGATATCTGAGAATAAAATTTAATGCAAAATAAGAAACAAATATTAAACTAATTATGATAAATAAAGCTTGTACTTTCTATTACAATATCTGAATGAGTAATCCCAGGCGCAGCTACATAAATAAATGTAATATACATTTTAAATAAAATTGGTAAACATAATGTAGAAAACTTTGAGATTGTTTTCGTTTAAGCCGAAGGAGCATTAACTAAAGAGAATTCACAACCACCAAATTAAATTTGTCGATGCTTTGACCTTCATTCTTAAAAGGACTGTGCACAAATGTGAGGGAATTACAATGACCGAGCGCGAAGCGCGAGAACCTACAATCGCGCGCCCTAGAGAATGTGTGATGAGAATGTGCTCGCGCAGCGGGCAGGTTTTTTAAAATGCTAAACTGTTGTAATGCTTAATTATAAATTAAATTGCGTTTTACGGTCATTTGAATTGCACGGACTCGGCATGTTATTACATTTTCATTTGCATTTGATGTGACAATCCTGTCACTTCATCTAAAACAGATACTTTCTTCTTACAAAATTGATAATTGCTCAAGCGTTCCGTGTCTGTCTCAAATTCACAAAAGTTAATATTCGGCAAGATATGTATCAGCATAATAGCGACGAAGCATATTATCCAATTAATTGAATACATGTAATAGGGAACGCGCCCAAAAAAGGTAGTAAACTAGGAAAGCAAGCAATGGATAGAAGATAACCATCTACCATTGTAACGAAATTATATTTAACCAGCCATTTCTAAAAAGATGTGTCAGTTAGTATTTCGCCGTCTACTATACTCAATCACCTGTCTCCGTACCTTCAACCTGTAGGCCTTCAGTATATCTAAATTTAAAGGCAATCTGTATTCGTCGCCGTTTTGTGCTGTTCTTGTCTTTTGTCATTCAGTCAGAATTTTGCTACTGTTCAGTCAATGTTACACTATGATATTCAAAATTTCTATTCCTGATTCTAAACTAAACTTTGCGTCGTACCCATTTGAATTATGTGCACAGTGATGATAAATTACGTAAATAAGTGAATTTGTGTAAAGGTTTAAGTGTGAAGAAAATATAACGACGACAGTTGAATTAAGGAGAATCCTAATTATTAAATAAAAACCAGAAGATTACGGGGAACGAAGACCACCCTCGAAACCCTTTTTCGCTGACACCAGAAATCTACCAGGCACGTGAACGTGCACGTGAATTTACTGGAAGGAATCATCGCTTTGATTGTTCGACATTCAGATGTCCGTGTAGTTAGCACACCAGCAATTAAATATCCAATTTTTGTTTAATGAAATCGTTTGGATGTCGTTAGGATGCGTTTGGAAGCCAATTTTTTTTTTCGTTTGGACGGCAAAACTCAAAAAGATATTGAGTTTTCAAAATTGGAGTGCTAACTTCACGCTGCGGAACAAATTTTATTTTTTTCTAAATTTTTTTTAACAATCGTTTGGATGTCGTTAGGATGCGTTTAGAAGCCAATGTTTTTCGTTTGGACGGAGAAACTCATAAAGTTATTGAGTTTTCAAAATGGAGTGCTAACTTCACGCTGCGGAACAAATTTTAATTTTTTTCAAAAATTGGTTTACCAATCGTTTGGATGTCTTTAGGATGCATTCGGAAGCTCACTTTCGAAGTTTGGACGATGAAATTGTGTGAGTTATCGAATAAAAGAGTCATTAGCACCATACTCGCGAGCGGCGCCTTCTCAAGTGGTAGTAACTTTCTTTGTCAGCCGTGTCCTTAAATATAATATGATGTGTCACCGCAAAAGCTGTGGTACCGAAACTTTTCACAAATTTTTACATTTTTTGGATCATCTAAATTTCCGTATATTTTCAAAAATTTAAAAATTTCTGAAATTAAAAAATTTATCCAAATTTCGGAATTTTATAACATGTTCAATTTTCTCAAATTTTTTAATTTTTCTCAAATCTGTACAATTTTCTAAAATTTACGAAACTTTATAAAATTTGTAAAATTTTCTAAAATTTGCAAAATTTGCTGAAATTTGTAAAATTTTCTGAAATTTGCAAATTTGCTGAAATTTGTAAAATATTAAAAATTTTCAAACTTATCAAAATTTCTAATATTGCTGAATTTTATGAAATGTCAAAAAATTTCTAAAATCATTCAAACTTCTGAAATTAATGTTCAAAATTTCTAAATTTCTAAAATTATCAAAACTTCTAGAATGGGCCCAATTTTTTTCAATTATCAAAATTTCTAAAAGTTCTAAAATGTTACAAATTTACAATATTGTCAACATTTCTAAAATTATAGAATCGTCTCCAATTTTTTAAATTTATATCATTTTTTAAATTTATAATATATTCAAAATGTCTAAAATTTTCAAAATTTTAGAAATTTTCAAAAATTTAAAAATTCTTTGAGGATTCTCTTATTACTATTGAACTTGTTTATCAGCGTTTGACCGCACACATTGCGCAGGTACTGCACGCCAACCCCATTAATTTTAGTATTATCCTTTTCTTGTTAGGTCAGGGACTCGCTGCCGTATAGCGTAGTACAGGCCTGCCCAAACTGGGAAAATCGACTCATTTGCCACATGTTCGAGTTCCACCACCACTTCCCTCTTCTCGGGACCAGAGGCTTGGGGGGTAATAGCTCTCGTGAAGTTGAATGAATGATATTTAGAAATTGTGATAATTTAAAAAATTTGGGCACATTCTAGAAATTTTGATAATTTTAGAAATTTAAATAACGTTAGAAATTTCAAAATTTTGAACATTAATTTCAGAAATTTGAATGATTTTAGAAATGTTTAGCATCTCATAAAAGTTTCAAAAATTTTAGAAAATTGTACAGATTTTAGAAAATTTAAGAAATTTGAGAAAATTGACATGTTATAAAATACCGAAATATTGATAATTTTTTTAATTTCAGAAATTTTGAACATTTTAGAAATTTTTAATATCTTAGAAATTTGGAATATCTTAGAAATTTTTGAAAATATACGGAAATTTAGATAGTCCAAAAATTGTCAAAATTTGTGGAAAGTTTCGGTACCACAGTTTTCGCTTTGACACATCATATTATATTTAAGAACACAGCTGACCAAATAAGGTCACTACCACTTGAGAAGGCGCCGCTCGCGAGTATGGTGCTAATTACTTTTTTATTCGATAACTCACACAATTTCATCGTCCAAACGTCAAAAGTGAGCTTCCAAACGCATCCTAACGACATCCAAACGATTGGTAAAAAAATTGTTGAAAAAATTAAAATTTGTTCCACAGCGTGAAGTTAGCACTCCATTTTGAAAACTCAATAACTTTTGGAGTTTTTCCGTCCAAACGAAAAAAATTGTCTTCCAAACGCATCCTAACGACATCCAAACGATTGGTAAAAAAATTGTGAAAAAATTAAAATTTGTTCCGCAGCGTGAAGTTAGCTCGCAAATTTTGAAAACTCAATATCTTTTTGAGTTTTGTCGTCCAAACGAAAAAATTGGCTTCCGAACGCATCCTAACGACATCCAAACGATTCCATTAAACAAAAGTTGGATATTTAATTTTTGGTGTGCTAACTTCACGGACATGACATTCAGACGTCCCTACCAATAGTTCATACGTCAAATTGTTTCGACCCTTGAAGAGATCGCTAGCAATGAACCGGCGCGGTGGTTTCACAACCAACGGAAATTAATTATCCTGACGAGCAACCCTGGTTCTACTTCAAGCGGCCCTGGTTCTACTTCGATCAGCCCTGGTGCTACTTCCTACTAAGACACAAGCAATCAAATCGGAAAGTATCCAATATCCTGTAAATCAATCCTTCCGATGTAGTTTCTTTGAACTTGCACATGTTGAGATTTTTACTTTTCCCAACAAGCTGCCCTTTTCTCTGGAGAATTTAGAAGTTGCTGGTTCGTCTCAACAATTCTAGCCGAGATGCAATAAACCTGATTATAAATACAAATTCGTATATACATATATCTCTCTCAGTTTATCCTCGAATCCCGCTTTGTTTAAGTTAGAATAATAATTATTATTTGTATTAATTTAATGCTCGCTGAGAAGAAACGAGGATCAGTCAGAAAATAAATAGGCAAGTAACGTAACCTAATTTTAATACATAACGCAGTCGCCACACTTGTTTACCAACAATGCACGTGACTGCACTAGACTAAAAATTATAGAATGCGCGGTGCATATATATTTCAAACGTTTTGAAAAGTTTACTAGTTTCGAGTAAAAAAATGGTGTCGGATCCGTACGATCTATCCATGAGCCTTGAAGGATTTTCATTGTGGCGGATCAAAAAAGTTGTTTTTATTTTTCGGCAACCGCATTGCAAAAGTTTATTTTTCTGAGTGAGAAAATACTCTCCTGATTTTTTCAGATCTCAAAAAAAAATTTTTAGAGGCTCCGAACATCAAATTTGCATAAGACGTGAGATTTTTGTAGTTTTCAATTTTTATTAAGCATTCATATTAGTTTTTGAAAAATATCTTATTATTGAAAATTGTAACTACCCTGGGAAATGGAATTACTTACTTCGGATTTAATAATTCCGAGAATTGCTGCCGCAGTGGTTTTGGGCTGAGAGTGGAGCCCCTCAGGGTCAAGAGGGGTTGCTCAACCAAGCGTGAAACACCAGAAGCGTAGTGACAAAGGGGTAGTACGCGGGTAATCACTCGCGTATTTTTCGTGATTTTAGGAAATGGTTCACACGTCACTATTTACGTTTGGAGGCCCTGGAAAAAGCTTCAAGGCCAATTCCAGGCCAAGCGTAAATTTCAATTCAGTCCAGGTTCCAGTGTAATACAAAAAAATGATTTTATGCAACATAAATTATACTTTGTTCGTCGTGTTTATGTACATTGCTATTTTATCCAATCTCATTTCTATTACATATTTTTCTCCTATCGTATGGGGAGCGTCCCAGAATTTTGGTTATCCCTACGTAAAATGTGTAGGGGCATAATTATGCTCTTATATTTGTCAACACTTAGGAAATCATACTTTTTTATGACTTCTAACCCTGGCCAAATTATTTTTTTTCAATCGGACGCAAAATAAAAGTTTTCTCCTTGGTATTATCTTCAATTTTTAGTCGCAAGATATTTCTCTGAAACTAATATGCATAATCTTAAAAATTAACATACTCACCCAGAGAAGCAAACTATCGCGATATGGTCGCCGAAAAATTAAAACAAGTTTTTTGTGAACCACCCTAATCTTGATATACATATATGTAGAATGAAGCATAGTTTATCGAACATACACATAGAAACTTAAGCTTGAAATAGAAATGAATATGCAATAGGTCCATTAATGTAAAATGTTAATTTTTACAAAAAAGATTAGTATAAATCCTAGAAAAATAGGTGACCAGTATCTAAAGTAAAAAGCTGGGTAAAAATATTTTGCGGTAGGATTTATTTATCCTGATAGAAAGAAATGTTCCAGGAACATTCCTGGAACGTCCCGCGGGCACCTTGAGAACGTTTTAGGAACATCCCACTTGGACCAGAAGGGGACTTACCTTTATTCTTATTATTAATGATAAATATCACATGAATTATAAGAGATAGGTAAAAATCGATGTTAGTTTATAATATGAATAGAATATTATAATACAGTGTACGCGGTACTCAAAATAAAAAAATCGCATCCATTTTTACCTATATCTTACAGTTTATGAAGGGGCCATTTTACACGTTCTGGAGAAGTGGCTGGAACATTCCAGGGGAACGTCCCCAAGGTGCCTACGGGACGTTCCAGGCACGTTCCTGAAACGTTCTGTGCTATTAGGGTCGTGACTCAGTAATCAGATAAAGAAACTAAGAAAAAAATGACTTTCGGCACAATGAATGTCCTCATTTAAAATACGAGGTGGTTCATTTCCTATGCGGAATTTTTGAAAATTGCGAGAAAACAGCTAAATCCCGGGTGAGAATTGTGCTGTCCTAAAATGTAAACAAGCCTAGTTATAAGTCTCATATATTACGTCACTACAAATTCTTATAAAATATTTTGCCTGTTGTGAAGTGAGGTTGGCAAGTGAAATTCATCAACGAAGATGTCATCGCCTCTGATGCAAAGCGTTAATAAACGAGCAAGCCCAGTTATCCTGAAGCCGTACAGTACAGATATACGCTGATGCACGTAAATTTCTGTCATCTGGCGCCACTTCATATTCAGCGAAAAACTCGACTATATAGGAAGAAGACATGTTTATAGATTGAAAGTTCTAGTAAATAAATCTCGAAACAAAGCAGCAAATAATCTGCAGTGGACATATAATTTCAGTTGTGATCCCGAATAAGTAACATGGATTTCCCAGTAGATTTAAAAAGGAGAAATTTTAGTAAACGAAGTAAAAGATTCGAATGTCGGTCCTTGTTGCTTCTGGTACTGCAGGTTTTACTCCAATCCAGGCTTACGTTTCTGGTTTCTTCCAATACCGATCTACTCAATTTAGAACCAGAACGTGCTCCGAAAGAATTTTCTAGTGCCAAATTAGCCCTGATCACATCGTCCCTCAAACTGGATCCTAATGCTTAAAGCGGATTGAAGGCATTAAAGCAGATGGTCTATTTTGTTGCCGATGCACAACTGTCTCTCAGGAATGCAAGAGGAATGGAAGGAGGGCGCACGCGTTACAGTCGCGATGGCACTGGGGTGTGCAGAACAAATTCTGGGATGAGGGAATTGAATTCTTGCCAATAAGATAGCCGACTTCCTGTATCACTTTGAAATACGTAGGTACCCTTGGGAAAATAACTGGAAGCTGGCTTTGTGTTGAAATGATGTGCTTCGCACTCGTAATCAGTGCGGTCATGTATTAAACATCGCTTATATTATTGTTCACACCTCTATATTGATTGACCAACTGTTTCTTAATTCTGGCAGATATAAAAGATACCCGTTATTTTCTTAAATTGATTGATAACATTTTAAGGGTTGGATTTCAAGTAGACTTTTTTCGGGTCAGGTTTTCTTGAAAACCGAGAACTCGACAGTTTCGCACTTCTCGAACAGCTTCAGGCTATTAAAATAATTCAGGTTTTCATAAATTTTGTGTGCTCGAACAGTTTTGGTTTGTGGAAACGTTCGCGAGGCTCGAATGTCTTGAATGTTTTTTCGTTCGAAAAAATGTATATTAATTCACGTTAAAATAGAATATAATAGGAGAAAATCGAAATCATCGTAAATATCTTTTTACTCGTAATAAAATGAAAAAAGTGCACACGGAAATTCCGAATCTATTTCAGAACCCGACAATTTTGACAACATTGCATTTAAATAATATTTTACGTGATAACGCATTTCTCTGGAAAATGCATTAAACGAAACATTCATTTAACGAAAATTCAGGTGATTTTAACTAAACTTATACTTAATTCAAATGCATTATTAGTCAATTGAACGAAATTCTATGGGGTTTAATGCAACTCGAAAGAAGAATGTTTAGAATTCAACGTAATTCTAGGTCATCCAATGGAATTTAAAGTGTTTTCGATTGAGCACGTATAAGGAGATTCAAGTGCGTTCTAAATGAATTTAACCGGCTTCAAGTAAATCAGTAAATAACATGAGCAATGAGCCGCATTCAAAAGAAAGTAAATAAATTAAAATATACACAATAGAATTTTTTTTTAATAAACGGATTTTAACGGTATTGAACGGAATACAAATACATTCAATAGAATCCCTCTGAAGACATAATTCAAAGGACTTCAAACAAATTTAATACAATGCAAGTGAATTCGGTGGAATTAAATTAATTTAACTAAAATTCATCGGAATTCACGAAAATTCACTAAAAATTATCGAAGCTCTTATGAAAAAAAAGTATTGGTAAGTATTGGATCTAATACTTTTTTTTCGAAATTTTATCAATCATCAGATTTCATTGAAAATCGACTGAAAAAAAGGTTTAGTCCACGGAATTTAACAGATTTCAATGTAATTTAATGAAAAATAATTTAATGTACTGAAATTTATCGAAAATTAATATAGTTCACGGAAATTCACATAAATTCCTCGAAGTGCACTGAAGTTCACTATTGTACGTCGTAATTTATTGAAATTCACTGGAATTAAACGGAATTCGATATAATTCAGAAGAATCCGACTGCAGTCAACGGAATTCAATTTCATTCAATGAAATGTGATATAATGCACCAGGATTCAGTGAAATTCAATGGATTTCGATGGAACCGAATTGCACTCATTAAATCTGTTTTATTCGGAATTAAATAAAATTTAATGTGAATTTAACGGAATCATTAGTAATTGCAACTTAATTATAAGACCAAGAAAGCAGATTTTGTATAATATACTGTTTTAAATTTTGTTCGAAATATTACTTAAAATGAAGAGTGATATAGTAGAAACGATGAAAATAAGATTCTTTTATTCAAAATTGAGAAAAATCTTTTTCGGTCTAAAAAATGGTAAAAATCATCAGTAAAAAAACGCTGCTCGTACTTCCCGTGCTTTCCATTTTGGAAAAAGAGAACTTTATTATTATGCGAATAGTCAAGAGTAAAGTAGTAATCAATAATGTGACATCACGTCACCTGAGGAAACAGATTGAGAAACTATCGAAGCTCAACTTCGGCTCCATTCCTATTTTATGAAGTCTTATTCTCGTTGAGTTATGCTCTCTTTTTATCTCAAAAAGTCTTATTAATCGCTTCTTGGGTATGGTTATTGAGATTAAGTATTGATATCTAGCAGAATCCGTTGTTCTCCGGGAAATAAGATTTTTCATTTTAGTCGAGAAAAAGGAGAGAAAACCGGGCTAAAACTTAATTGAAATAGAAACTCATCTGAAACAGGTGCGGCAAGTAAGGAAAAGTTAAGTAATTTCAGACGTTTGAGATTATTTTAAAAAGTCAATTCAATTGGAAGATAACCATTATGATATTTTGAAGGCTGCGATAAAAGAACTCAGGTGATAGGTTAAAACTTAGGACGTTGTTTATATTAGCGTGTTATTGTATATCCATTTATTCAAGAATTATTAACTAGTAGGTAATGTAGCCATTTGTGGAGACATGGATAAACCATCAGTTGACAAATATTTTCCGCTTGTAATTTTTCGAAATAACAAAGTCTGTTGGGTTTTCATGGATGATCATAGTTCGAGGGGTGATGACGTCGAGAATATCGCGTGGATTCTCCACATGCCAAGAATGCTTCTTTTCATTGGAAAAGGCCACTACGTTAGGATTGGGAAACATCGATCCGCTGCGAGAGACTATCAGTCTCCCTCCGGATGTGTCTCCATTCCCTTTCGATGTCTGTTTTTTATCGTCTCAAGACGCGATCAAAGCGATAATGTCACTGAGCCCTTTTTGCGGTTTGCACCCATAAAGTAGATGTCTCATTGAGTACATTATCGTCATTTATTTTCGCTGCCAAATCAGATTTAAAATTAGATTTAAAATTAGATTTTGTTTCATTTTGAAAACTATTTTAACGAACCGTATATGAATCAATGAAAATAAACTCATGAAATATCTGAGACATTAAATTTCCTTTATATTTTATTCTTATCATAAAACACGCGTATAAAAGTTCGAGCCATGGAGGCATGTAGGTTTGTATCAAATGTAATTACGGTATTTAAAATCACTAAACCAGAAATACAGCAACAGCTCTCGAGTAAGTGGAACGCTTTTTCTCGATTTCAGATACAAAAAGAGAATCACGGAATATGGATTTAGAAATGAATTGCGTGCCGCTTCAAAGCGAGAATTTGCTTGGAATAGTTACCAGAGCTCGAATGATGTCTCGACAATTGCGCAGCAAAAATAATAAGGACGATTGAATGGATGTGTAAAACACACAGATAAAAGTTTCTCTCTTTTATTTTCTGTTCGATACGGTATTTCATATTCAAACGCCCGAGTTTCTATAACTCTTCATTTATATTGTAACCTGTTCTTAAAGTCTGTATTCAAATATTGTCAAAAAATATATTTGTCGAATTTCGTGATGCCAAATCACAAGTCCTTATGCGATGCATTAAGAATTAGAATATGATTATGATGGAAAATATAATGGATATATCCTCGTTTGTATATCTACAGCATTTCATGTTCTCTTCTTCCTACGAATAGCTTATTTTAAGATACTCACAGAAATTAAATCGTAACAATGCTGTTTAGAACAATCTTTATATATGGTGCTTGTTTCCTACTTCTCGACATTTTTACATTCTCATCTCAATGAGAAGGTATTGGTTTTATGTGAAAAATGACTTTTGCGGATTCAATCAAATGTCGACGTTTTGAGGCCCCCTGAGTCAGAAAAAATGGTTTTTACGAAGTTGTCTGTCTGTCTGTCTGTCTGTAGTCTGTAGTATAGTGTAGGCAAGATAACTTTCGAAAGATTGATCAGATTGGATTGTGCTTTGGCACACTTTTTAAAGGCCTAAAAAGAAAAAACGAGTTCGTTAACCATCCATTTTGGATGAAAATTAAGAAACTGAGCACATTTTGAACATTTTTGAGACCACTTTTTTTCAAGATTTAAAAATTCTATATGCGGTTATTATTAGGACTCAAAAAGACAAACAATTTATCTTAATGACATTTTTTAATAAAAAAAAATTTAGAGTTATAGCATTTTCAAAATCCAAAAAATCAAACGAAAATTAACATTTTAAGCCGAACAGCGCACGATATGAAAAAATGTCAAGAGGAGAAAAACGTTTCTTTTCAAAAGCCCTACAACATTATAATAATAACTTTTTAAATTTTTTCGAAAAATCGAAAATTCAAATTTTGATCGCACAAAAAGTAATTAAAAATAAAAAATTCCATTTTCTGGTCAAACTATGCAAGATACAAGAAAACATGAAGAGACAAAAATTATGTATCTAAAAAAGATCTACAAATTTCTTATTGATCACATTTTGATAGGACGTGTAGTTTTCGCTTTATTCGTAAAAAACATCATTAAAAATAAAAAAATTAAATTTTTGGACAAACAACACAAGATATGAGAAAAAATGAATAGACAGAAGTTGCTCATCCAAAAAACAGCTACAAATGTTTCATCAACAATTTTTCGATAGGATGCTTAGTTTTTGTTTTTATCGCAAAAAATAAGATAAAAAATAAAAAAATTTAATGTTTTGGAAAACGACACAAGGAAAGAAAAAAAAATAATAGGCAAACTTCTTCACTCAGGGAGGATGGAAAAACGACACAAGCTACAATAACTTTTCATTTAACAATATTTTTCGCGTAATTATGTCTACAATTTGCTTAGAACCACTTTACATCAGTATGCGTATTTTCAGTTTAAATCATAAAAAAAACGTTGAAAATAAACAAATTAAATTTATGGACAAATGACACAAGTTGCAACAAAATGCGTGTAATAACAAAATTTCTTATATGGGATGCAGACTTTTTTATAAATATAAAAACCAGACAATGAAATTACGTATGTTTCAATACTAATGCATATTATGAATTGTGATAATATAAATTTATTAAAATATTAGATTTTTCAGGGTAGCTGAGAATAAAAATTAGTGCAAAATAAGGAGCAAATATTGAAGTAATCATGAAAAATCAAATTTGTACATTCTTTCGAAAAATCCTAATAAGCAGTTCCAGCTTGAGATACAGAAATAAATATGATATACATTTAATATAGTAATGTTGAACATAATGTAGAAAAGTAAAGATTTTGTACAAAATCGAGTGCGAAGCACAAGATTCTTGATGAGAATGTGTTCGTTAAAGCCAAAGGAGCTTTAACAAAAGAGAATTCACAATCAACAAATTACAGTTGTAGATGTTTAAAAGGTCTGTGCACAAATATGGGGGAAATACAAAGAACGAGCGCGTACCGCGAGGTAAATACATCATCCAGCGTGAATCGCGAGAATCAACAGTCGCGTGCCCTAGGCGCGCTCAAACTCGCAGGGCACGCAGATTTTTTTTATTTAAAATAACTTATTCTTCTTTCTGGGTACGTTTGAAGGTAATTTTTCCGGTACATAAATACCACAGAAGCAAACCATCATATTTTCCCATCTTTAGATGTTTTGATTTTCATAAAAAGCTGC